>CAXIPT010000018.1:386566-407480 GCA_964030475.1 Tethya wilhelma
ATCATGACTAACTTATCGAGGCTGGCTTTAGTACCAGGAAAGTTAGGGTGGTAAGAATACTACATGTACACAGTATGATAGTTCTACCAGTTAGACTACTTGTTCAACCCAGTAATTTAATTTGCCTGCCTAGGCTGTGTCATCAAATGTTACACCCACAATTGTGAGTCGTTATTTCCCTAGAACACGTGGATTTTCAAATTTTAATTAGCACATGCGCAAACGGTGTGTACCAGGCTCCTTTTTTTCCCCCTCCCTGGAGCCTGGGTACGAGGCTACCATTGATCATTCCCCATATAGTGTGCATTATTGGGGCGAGCCTGAGCGAGCCCCACATAGTCTTGTAAACGATGAAATTTCTGTCTGTCTGTCTGTACACGGTGGACACTTTCCGTATATTCGAATTAATCGAATTCGAAGGCGTGGTATTGTAATATTTACATCGATTGCGCAATATATCGCTAGATAGCACGTGTACGTCTATGGTCTGCATGATACAGAAAGCTTTTCAGATTTGTGATCATGGATAATGAAGATAAAACACAAAAACGCCTTGCACGACGAAGAGAGCTGTACAGAGAACGTATAGCTAGAGAAACGCCTGATGAAAAAGAAAGAAGACTTGCAAGGCGTAGACAAAGAGATTCAGCTCGTAAACAACAGCGACGCCTGAGGGAAACAGCTCCTGAGAGAGGCGCTCATCTTGCCCAAGAAAGAGTCAGAATCGAAGAAAGGAGGCAACGGGAGACCACTCCTGAGAGAGACGCTCGTCTTGCCCAAGATAGAGTCAGAGTTGAAGAAAGGAGGCAAAGGGAGACCACTCCTGAGAGAGACGCTCGTCTTGCCCAAGATAGAGTCAGAGTCGAAGAAAGGAGGCAAAGGGAGACCACTCCTGAGAGAGACGCTCGTCTTGCCCAAGACAGAGTCAGAGTTGAAGAAAGAAGACGAAGGGAGACAACTCCTGAGACAGAAATGCGTCAAGAACAAGATCGTATGCGATATCAAACCTCAAATCAAATTGATTATTCATCTCCCCTATTTGACCAGCCTGCAGTTCTGAAAAAGATGAGAAACTTTCACTCAACAATGGCAACTACCCAGTTTAACCGCTGCAATACTTGCTTGGAGCAATTTCCAAATGTGTCCATAGTTGGCCATCAGCAAGAATGTAGAAGGTGCTTCCCGGACAAAAAAGTTCCCAAGCTTTTCTCCCCTGCAAATAACATGGACCCAGGCCCAGTACCACCACAATTGCAGGTAAATATAATTATTATTCTATGCATTATACTTTGTTATTGATCCTTTTTGCTATAATTATAGGGACTGACACAGGTTGAAGAGATGCTCATATCAGGTGTGATGCCAATCATGTCCATTTACAGGCTACCTCATGGCCAGTATGGATACAGTGGACATGTTGTCAACCTTCCACAGGATGTGCTATCATTTGCCACCAGCCTTCCAAGGTTACCATCAGACATTAATGTACTGGTTGTGAGAAAGGAGAAGGAACAAACACATCAAGATTTCCGTGTCCGTAGGCATGTTGTTGAGCAAGCATTGAACTGGCTGTTTGAAAATAACCAGTACTACCGAGCTAATCAAGTTCGTATGAATGAAGATGCTCTTCGTCAGCTGCCAGAAGATGGAACCCTCTCCTCACTAACATCCATTCAACCTGATGACCCCTCATCTACTCCTCAGTCATCTCAAGTGCTGGAGGAAGATCCATACACAGCACACCTGTCAAGCTCATTTATTCCAAATGCAGCACACCAGAGCACAGAACAAGAAACCATCCAGCAAGCTGTGCAAGATCGACAATCTGGCACCAATTCTGCCTCTCTCATGTGGCCCACTATTGGAGGAGCTCCCATCAACGAGTTCAACACTGAGGGATACTTCTCAATGGCATTCCCCACTCTATTTCCAACAGGAAGAGCAGATTTCCTTGCCCAACGATGTAATTATGTTCCCATTGGCAATTACTTCAGGCATCTGTTGATGTATGATGATGGGAGATTCGCAAAACACGCTCGATTCCGATTCTTTGCTCTCAACACAGAGATGCGATGGAGAGCACTTGGAGCTGGTCGTATCTACATCCGCCAGCACCCTGGAGATGCCCACTTGACAGTTGATGACCTACGTGACATGGTCGGTCGAGAGGGAGAAGTGTTTGCAAGCAAAGTCCTTCACTACGGAGTAAGTCTACGGGGTACCAAGCAGTACTGGTTCCGCCAACGGAGTCGTCTCGTTGCCATGGTGGACACCGTTGGATTGCCTACCATCTTCTTCACACTCAGTGCAGCAGACAACCAATGGCCGGAGCTAGCACAGCTCATCTGCCCTGAAGATCCTGACTCCAGAGCCAGCCGTGCCAAGGCCGTCATTGAAAACCCTGCCGTAGCTGACTGGTTCTTCTTTCACAGAGTGGACAAGTTTGTGGACGCATTCATTGTGGGTGTTCTAGGAGCTACTGACTACTGGATGCGATTCGAGTGGCAGCATCGTGGCAGTCCTCACGTCCATGGTCTTGCCTGGCTACCCAATGCTCCTGATGTGGAGAAGCTCAAAACATCTACATCACCAGATGCACTAGAAGCTACTAAGCAGGAGATCATTCAGTATGCTGACAAGATCGTTTCCACCATCAATCCTGCTGTGTTGCCAGATGGAAGCAACATTGACAATGCTCCTTCACCCAAGGTGGACCCACACATCTGCAACAAGTCTTACTTGGAGGTTACCGACTTTGATGAAGACCTCAGTGATCTCATTGCTACCTGCCAACGTCACACACGTTGTTCAGAGGCCTATTGTCTTCGTACTCGCAACGGTCGACAACAGTGCCGCTTTGGATACCCCAAAGAACTGCACCCACAGACTACCATTACGATTGATGACGATGGAGAGCCAACACTTGAATCAACTCGGAATGATCCAGTGATCAACAGTCACAACACAGTTCAACTGTCTGCTTGGCGTGGCAATTGTGACATGCAGTACATTGTCTCTCGGCACAAAGTTATTCAATACTGCACCAAGTATGTCACTAAGAGTGAGCCTCGTTCACAGACACTGAAGGAAACATTCACCAATGTGGTTCGAAGCCTCAGTGATGGAAACCGATCACTCAAAGCAGTACAAAAGTTGCTAATCAACTGTGTCGGAGAGAGAGACTACTCTGCTCAGGAGACATGTCACCTTCTATTGCAGCTGCCAATGTTTAAGTCATCTCGTGACTTCATCATGCTCTCTCTGGATGGCTCAAGGCAAGTAGAAGAGAATCTATCTGAGCAAGAGAAAGCTACAGCTCCATCCATCCTGGATCACTACATAGTCCGTCCAGAAACATCCCAGTTCAACTCCATCACTCTCTTGGAGTTTGCAAGGCAGTACACCATGCCCAAGAAAGCCAACACAGAGCCAAAGAGAAGACAAAAGAAGGTGGTTGTGATTGCCCGACCTTACTGCTCCCCTGATCCTGATGGGCCCAACTATGAGCAATACTGTCGACAGTCGCTGATGCAACACAAGAGCTTCCGTCAAGTGATTGAGCTGAAAGAAGATTACAACACTTTTGCTGAAGCATATGCCACTTTTTTACAATCTGACAACGTTCCAAGATCTCTTGAAGAGGATATATTTCGACTACAAAGGCAGCAAAATGAGTCTAATGAAGATCAACCTGAAGGCAATGAGGTGTGTATTAAATAGAAATCCATATTTATGTCACAATTACAATTTTTTCCCCTCATTATTATATAGACACATGACTCAGAACAGCAGCCTCAACAGAGTCAGCCACAGAGATCTCAAGATGAGTGGATGCTCATATGCCAACGCAACAGTGACCTCCAGCCTAATCTTCCTTCAAATGATGAATTTGACTGGACGTCAGCTGCACAGCTGTATCCAAACATCGAGGAAGCTCCTACCTTCATTACACGACAGCGACAAACAGCTGAAGAGCGTCCCTTTACTACATCTGCAACTCCTGACAACCTACACGGTCGACAACTTGATGTCTACACTGCGGTGAAGAATCACTACGAGAGCAGCAATCCTGAACCACTGCACATCATTGTCAATGGTACAGCAGGCACTGGCAAGTCATATCTGATCCACTGTCTGCGATTGCTGCTCAGGAACAACCTCAAAGTCTCTGCTCCCACTGGTGTGGCATCATTCATCATCGAAGGTAAAACCCTCCACAGCCTACTACACCTTCCCACTAAAGGAGAGTTCAAAGAACTGGAAGGCAATCGTCTTAGCCAACTTCAACAAGAGCTCTCAAACATCAAGTACATCATAATCGATGAAATCTCTATGGTTGGGAGAAAGATGTTTGGTCAGATTGACAGACGTCTCCGACAAGCTTTTCCCCATGACGCCCAACAAGTGTTTGGTGGCTGCTCCATGTTGCTGTTTGGAGACTTTGGCCAGCTGCCTCCAGTGATGGATCTGCCTCTCTACACCACAGTCAGCCGATCTGATCTCTCGGACCAGGGACAGAGAGCATACCAACAGTTTGACAAAGCCTTCACACTCACTCGTGTGATGCGACAAGCCGGAGAAGATCCTGAACAAACTCATTTCAGAGACGTGCTCCTTCGTCTAAGAAATGCTCAAGTCACTGTTGAAGATTGGAACTACCTGATGAACCAGACCCCAACTAAAGTGCAACAACAATCACTCTTTGTCAATGCACTCCACCTCTACCCAACTGTGGAAGCCGTTGTGGAATTTAATGTTGCCAAGCTGCACGAATGTGGCCACCCAGTTGCCACTATCAAGGCTGTCCACACAGGAGCCAATGCAGCTAAAGCTTCATCTGATGATGCAAGCGGTCTTGAACCAGTTGTGCTGCTAGCAAAGTCAGCCCGTGTGATGTTAACCAGTAACCTGTGGGTTGAAGTTGGCCTGGTAAATGGTGCAATGGGCACAATTAAAGCAATCTGCTATCGCAATGGAGGCCCACCTGATTTACCTGTTGCTGTAATGGTACAATTTGACCACTACTCTGGTCCAACACTACACGACGGAACTGTTCCCATCACTCCTCTCCGTCGCACATGGTTCACCTCTGGAGTACAGTCCTCTCGTTTGCAACTCCCACTGAAGTTAGCATGGGCTGTAACCATCCACAAGTCACAAGGATTAACTTTGGACAAGGTTGTGATTGATGTTGGAAAGAGAGAGTTTACCTGTGGATTGACCTTTGTAGCTTGCTCCAGAGTAAGACACCTCACAGACTTACTATTTAACCCACCATTTCCATTTCAACGTCTGACAAGCATTGCAAGAAATAAACGACTTCATGAGAGACAACAAGAGGATCAACGACTCCTCTCAATGCAACAAGGAGATGATGAACCCACTCTCAACTTGCTGTATGGGGATGACGGCACTCCCTCTCCTCCAGAGTCAGTGTACATGGATGAAGACACACCCTCTCCTCCAGAGTCAGTGTGCATGGATGAAGACACACTCTCTCCTCCAGAATCACTGTGCATGGATGAAGACACACCCTCTCCTCCAGAGTCACTGTGCATGGATGAAGACACACCCTCTCCTCCAGAGTCACTGTGCATGGATGAAGACACACCCTCTCCTCCAGAGTTCACATCAACATAACATTCTCTTCAACACACACACACACACACACACACACACACACACACACACATACACATGCACACACGCACGTGCACACACTTATGAAGTTTGAAGAGAATCAGCATCAGTACATCAAAATTGACATCAGAAGTTTGAAGAAAGAAGTTTGAAGACAGAAGATTGATGTCGAAGATTGAAGACAGAATAAACCACACAATTGACACCAGAAGTTTGAAGAAAGAAGTTTGAAAACAGAAGATTGGTGTCGAAGATTGAAGACACATCACAGAAACTGCCCCAAAACGGGTGGTAGGGTGGGGGGCCAACGATGCAGTGTCACATATTCGCGATGGTGTTGGCTATCATCATAATTATTGATGCAAGAGCACTGCAACTCAATACTATAATATAGCATATCATTTACAACCATTCTATTATATAATTCTAAAATTTATTAACGTTAACAATTCATAAACTAATAACAATCTCGCTCAGGCTCGCCCCATTGATGCTTTGCATCTGCCTAGTAATAAGATCAAGTATTTCATTTGTGTGTGTGTGTAGGTGTGTGTATGGAGCTAGAATTTGTATGAGATAATTGGGGCGAGCCTGAGCGAGCCCCACATAAGGCTTGTAAATGATAAAATTTCTGCTTGTTTGTACACGGTGGACACTTTCCGTATATTCAAATTATTCGAAAGCAGTGTTGTAATATTGAAATCGATTGTGCAATGATTTGCTAAGTCTGTTGATCATAGATAATCGAAGAAAATGCCTTGCACGGCGAAGAGAACTGTACAGAGAACGTATAGCTAGGGAAACGCCTGATGACCAAGAAAAGAGACTTCAAAGTGTAGACGAAATGAAACGCCCGAGGAAAACAGCACGCTCGTCTTGCCCAAGAAAGAGTCGGAGTCGATACATAAACTTCGCTTACGATCCAGCTAGCACACTGCACGCTTGCGTACTCCGCTCAAGTTGCACCATGCATGCATGATCTAGCCATAGGACTGGATCGTCGCGAAAGAAAACAAAACACTGACTTGTCAAAATCGAAATAATCGGATCGTCAAATTAGAAAACTACTTTTAGGTTTCGCTCAGAAATTTCAAGCCAATTTCTACTATCTATGCTTAGCATCGATGTACTGTCTTCCCAATCTCAGTGCTGTGGTCTTACAAACTGTATGCGCTCAGGCTCGCCCCATAGATGCTTGCATCTGTCTAGTATTCTGTCTAGTTGATTGTGGTACATGTATTTACTGGACTGTGCTTTTCCATATTGGATGTCAGAAATCAACAAAATTCTTTTGTATTATAATTATAATAAGTTTGTATATGGGCCACTCCAATAATTATTGATCAAAACATATATTATATATGTATACATGCACAGCTATGCTGTAGATTCAGTTGATGTAGGTGATTGTTCAAGACCATTGTCAGTCTTGCTGTCCTTTGGCGTTGAACTGCTACTCTCACTAGTCCCATCATCAGCTGTACTACAAGTCACATGACCAGGCTCCACATTGCCACTAGAATCAGTCCTAGTCACATGACCACCATCGAAGTCAGCCTTCTTCTCTTCAGGAGTAGTAGTATTTTTGTTGCTTGAGTGCTTCAGACCCAGACCTGGAGTTGGTGTCCGTAGAAATACTGGAGTTGTGGGCTGTTCAGCGTTAGTCTCTCCTCCATTCTCAATGTTAAGAGTTTTCATCAGTTCTGAGAGTTTTGCTGCCTTTCTGGATTCATTCTGTTGTATGACTGCACACAAGTGTTCAGAGAGAAGCTCCTTCTGCTCAGTACACTGGAAGAGAGCTGCTTTGGATGAAATGTACTCAGCTTCAGCCAATTCGAATCTCCTCCTATTAAATTTATAGTGAAGCCATAATTATGGTGAAGAACAATGGATAATTACAACACATGCCCTGAGGCTGTTTACCTTGCACTGTTGTAGAGACGATTAGCTTCCTCAATCTTCTCTCTCAAAACAGAGACGTCTTTTGAAACAAGTTTGTCCAGTTTTGCAAGCTCTTGGCTCACAATTTGCAACTTTTGAGACTCTTCTTTGTGTATACGAGCACTGCATACAATCACATACAATAGATAGTTAAACGTTACCTGAACATACTATTATACATGAAATGTATCTCACCGCTCCATAAGCTTTTGTTCAATAAGAGCTTTAGTTCTTTTGTTTTCAGCTTCTATTTCTTTTTGTTTTGCTTGCAATTCTTCCAACTTTCGACTGCAACACATTAAGTATTTCCCATTACCTCTTTCAATCAGCTCTACACGCACACATTTTAAATCAGCTTACCTTTCTTCCTTGAACTCTACAGTAGCAGGCTCAGGCTCTTCCCTAGCAGGCAGAGTTGGAGTACCAGCTGCCTCCTCTGTCTTTGTAGGTGAAGACTTACAGTCTTGATTCTCATCAGGTGTCTGTACAAGAGACATTGGTTTAACTCGAGGTTTTACTACTTGCTTTGGTTTTTCTATGGGAGGTTTCTGAGTGATGCCGTGCTGCTCAGAAGTGACTGATGAGATTGGCAGTGTCTGTTTTGTAGCTCTACGTGGTGGTTTGGTATTGCTGGTTCTAGTTGGTCCAGTCTGCTGTTTAGTCTCATTTTTGTTGTTGGAGCTCTGATTGCCTTCTTGTTGGAGTTCCTTGATCTCGGTGTCACTGAATCCGCGCCATTCTCTAGTTTCAAGTCCCCTCAGATCCATCATTGTCAGCCCGACTGGACAAGCATAGCTACACAGCTATGTGTTCATTATATTATTCTTGGTAAAGCGCACTAGGGGGAAATCCCTAAAATTCCAACCATTTTCGTTCTGAGCATGCGCAAAAAAGCACGAGGGAACATTGCCGGAGTGAAAAAAATGGCTGAGATCTTGCTGGGTGGAAAGCGACTTTCTGAGCTCAAAGTAGCCGAGTTAAAGGTGGAATTAGAGAAGAGAGGTCTTCCTAAGAAAGGAGTGAAGAGTATTTTGATAGGGAGACTGAAAAATGCCATTCTGCGAGAAGAACTGACGCAGGTATGATAAAATTTGTTTTTGTATATACTTATGATTATGTCAACGTTGCTTATTTATACTTTTGTGTCTGTTCCCAGGCTAATGATGATCTTGAAGATGGAAATGATACTGAGACGAGTATAATGGACACTAGCCAGAGCAGTCAGGTAGACAAAATGGTGGGAAAAGTGACACATTTTGTAAATTATGAAAATAAGAAAAAATTTCACTCTTATACAGGATGAAGCCTCTGCAAGTGCTATTGTATCAGAGGTCAAGGAGGCAGAACCAGCTGTACCACCTGATGAACCAAGCAAAGATGAAATGACCACCGCAGAACAGGAGGTGATTGATTTTTTTTGAAAGTACAATATGTGTGTTGTGACATTTATTTTTCTTTCTTTACTTTCTGTTCCAGCAGCCCACCACAACAGAAGTTGAAGCTGAGAGTGAGCCTGTAGTCGACATGGACAGCGGTCAGGGTGAGCCTGGTGAGTGCACCTTTTCGTAATGGTTGTCACATCATCTTTGTGTTAGTTTGCAACCTCGTTGGTTCTCTCTGTTTGTCCCAATGTGTTTTTCTTGACCGAAGAAATTTGTTGTGTGTTATCATGTGCCCCCCCCCCTTTCCTTTCCTGCACTAACTAATTCTAACAATGGTGACTAATGTAGAAATCGTGGAACCTAGCTATATACATACCAGGATTTTCATATTCACATCAAATCAACATGTTTTACTCATTAACCCTACCTCCCTAATCTGATTTGGGTCAAAAATGTGATTGCGATGTTGAAAACAAAACAGAAAAAAAAAGAAAATGTACAAAAAAATATCTGAAGGAACTTTAGTTAAAGTTACATCTTCAAAGCTAAGGTGACGGATTAAACATTTCAACTACCATTTCTCCTTTAAACTAGAGGATTTGCATACAATGCAAACAGTGCATGTGTATTATGCCTTGTGTTATGCCATGCCATGGCTGACTCCAAAGCAACTATATACCAACACAAAATGCCTTCCCATTCCTTCCATAGCTTCATTGGCTGATGAGCTGAGATCGCATGCCTCTTAGAAATTAGTTGAGATCGTGGCCAAATCTACTTATTTTTGGTGAACTTGTGATGGTTGCTACTCTCTAGAAGGTAAGGCAGTTGTCCCTCTAGGCAGATGTTAAAGTCCATCTGGTTTGAGAATGGTGCCGAAAGTGAAATAAAGAGATTCATACAATACTTTTCTTATGGGACAAAATAACTATCTTTTGACTGGTAGGGTGTAGGGAGCAGGAAAAGCAATCAAAACAACGGGCAGAACGAGTGCTTTCCAATGGTGCTTGAAATTTAGCTGGAAAAGCAATCAAAAGAACAGGGAGAACAAGTGCCTTCCAATGGTGCTTGAAATTTTAAAATCAGTTGGATATTAGAAAGTTTTTCAGTTTTTTCTACTGGCATTCTCAAACCAGATGGATTTTAGCTGAGATAGTAGCCTAATCTAATCTACCAGTGGCTGATGAAGCTGTGATGGTTTCTGCTCTCTCGAAGGTAAGACAGAGCAGAGGTATTAGGTGCCATGTGCATGGAGGCTTGTGTGTCTACTGGTGAGTGTTCTGACGCTAAGAATGGTCAAGAAGTAACCTGAAGCTGATGATTGGTATTGGATCTCTGTCTTATATGTGAGTGGATGGACAGTCTCCATTTTAGTGCTATAGAATCTAACCTTTTGGATTTGCTGCATGTTATATCCTTTCTCGGGTTATTTTATGATACTTTATAGTAGATAGGTCGTACCAAGTCAACCAAGTTGTTTTCCCTAAAATCCTTCCCTCCTTGTTTGCTGCTTGCTCTATACACGTTAAGAAAAAAAAGTTTCACTCTGGCAGATGAATATCTCTGACTTATGAATCTGTGTACGTGGTTGTGTCTCTTCTTTTGTGTGTGTGTTTGTGTGTGTGTGTGTGTGTGTGTGTGTGTGTGTGACTCTCTGTCTCTCAGTGCGACATAACCCTGTATCTCTCTCTCTCCTCACACAACATGCACCCAATACACACCATACTTTGTATTACATTCACAAATGCTATCTCTTCCCTCCTATTTTACTCTTTCCCCCCCAAAATACTCCAATACGACAAAAAAAACTCTATAGAAGAAGTCACATCCCCTCAGGCTAGTACCCCTGTGACTGAAGCGGCCACAGACCATGCCCCTTCTCTCCAACCGCTCGCCCCCAGCGCTGCGATCCCCTCGGAGGGGGACAGTGCCAACGAGGCCACGGAGCAGGACATTGACATAGAGGGGAGTGGCTCTCCCATGCCCATCATCATCAATGACGATGTGGAGAGTCTTCCGATGGACATAGCCACACCTCTCAGTCCCGGATCGGACTTCCATCTGAGTGGAGGTAGCGAGCAAGGCGGGGAGGGCGACGAGGGAACAGAGGAACAAGAGACCACTCCCCTGTCTCTGACGGTGCCTGGAGGTGAAGAAGATATCGGAGACATTGATGTTGTCGGAGAGGAATCCTTGGCAGCTCAGTCAGAGAGGCTTGATAGTGTACAGATTGATCCAAGCTACCACCCCGAGTCGGAGGAGCTCCTGTACGAGGGTGACGTGGAACATGAGAACGAACAGCAAGCACCAAACACTAAATCGGGACCCACTCCTCTGATGGAGAAGGATTTGGGACCTCTACCGGACGGGGCGGATGCTGTTCCTGGGCTGGAATCGACAAACAACAGTAGCAACAACGTGACCGCCGCCGCCGCTGGTGGTGGTGGACAGGAAGAAGGGTTTATTGTAGCTGTGCATGATACAAGCCAGGATCTCCTAGATGATGGTCCTAGCAGCTCCACCAAGAAAGAGTCATCCCTGTCTTTGGCTGGCAAGAAGAAAGATGGAGGAAGTGCCGAGAAGAAGTCTGACAAGAGAAGAGCGTCCACTGGAGGTGATAAATCCAAGCTGGGCTCCTCTTCTTCTACCTCCTTGTCCTCCAATAGCAAGGAGTCCGGAGTCGGGAACAAGACAGGGAAGAAAATAGGCGCTGGTTCTCCATCGGAGAGTTCTCTCTCCCCGGCCAGGTTTGTGTGCAGGTCTCTACTGCTACTACTACTGCACTAGTTAGATCTTTCCTTCCCCAACAGGTACACACGCACACACTCACATTTTCTACTGTTGCTAAAGTTGATCGTGAAATTTGTGCTGTATTGTAAGATGCACACAAAGGTGTTGCATGTGATGTCCAAGAACAAAGTGTTCTTGTGTTTCGATTGAAAATTGACTATGTGCGGTTGCGAATGTTTATTTAGCATTGTGTATGTGTGTAGAGCTCTTTTTAGAGTTCCATACTTACACGATTCATCTTCGTCGCAATTGTAGTTCGTATCAAACAACTAGCAGATGTTATTGAATGATGATCTGATGAATATTAAGACACCAGATTTTGAGCATTGGAACAGCAAAACTTATCGAACTAAGGATCGGTTGATGACTATCTTAATGATGTTTAAACGTGAAGCTTCTAACTGGATGTTGCAAGTCTCTATCAGGCTATGGACTGAGTGTATCTATCCTAGCTTGTGATGTGCCATTTAAAATTTTCTGCTCTTTAAAACATTGTGCTAATATGGATTGACTGAACCACTAAATTAACTGAAGAATTCAATGTAGTGATGGATTGACTGTGTTACTTGGATAGCTAAAGCTGAAGAGTAGCACTTCTCAAACGATACCGACTGAGATGGCACTGCAGGCCAGTCACCAGTATAAAAATTTAATAAGAGAGAGATAAAATAAAATTCTGGTCAACCACTGAAAGCCTAGTGAATGTGCGTCTGTGAAGTCAAGGAGTGTACAATCAAGAGTTGGACTAGGTATTGTACCGCTCTCTGGAAAAGACGAACACGTCAACTGCCATTGCCTGGAGGAGTGTTGATGTTCACTAATTTCGTTCCTGCTAGTTAAAATGGATGTAGAAATCTTGCATTATCTCAAGAGTTGTATATGTTTCAAATAGAGACTTCGTTGATGTTCAAGGTTTAGTTTTGGATGACGTTTCTGACTATTTTACAGCTGGAAAGGACGTAGAGATTTGTCAAAGGAGATTCACTTGGAGACTGTTGAAACTAAAGTGTGTGACTTCTTAGAGATAGTTAACGAAAATGAAACAGACAGTGATTGACTCGTAAAAAATTAAAGGATTGGTTTTGATAAAATCTTCCAAAATGAATTGGTTGCTAAAATTTAGCTCTTATTGAAGAAAACAAGAATAATCACTAAACAATGTGAGAGACAAAAACAAACAAACTATTCTATTGCTCAAATTCTCTGCGTTGACCCCCTCTCTCTCTCCTGTCCCAACAGTAGACAGAAAGTGTCAATGTGGCACATTTAAAGTTCATTGAACAAAGAAACCATTGCCATAAGACCAAACAATAGACGCAATCACGAAACCTCATTACTGTTACCCTAAACTTCCAACCAACGTTTAGAATCTATTTACAAATAATATTACTAAAATTAATGCTAGGCATTATTGATTGACTGAACTCACCTAAACTATTTTCTCTCTCTTGTCATAGGTCGTCCCAGTGCAACCTGTGGGTGAGTGGACTGGTCTCCTCTGTTAGAGCAATGGACCTACAGACACTGTTCTCACCATTCGGACAGGTGAGATATAATGATTCTATTTAATGCTCACCACTTTATTTTTGTGTTGGTTTTCTATTAAATTTTGTGCTTGAATGTGCATGACCCTGAGAGTATCCGTCTGTGTTTCTATTTAATGCCCACCAGGTTGTGTCTGCTAAAGTTGTTGCAAAGCCTCATTCAAGGAGCAACCGTTTTGGTTATGTTACCATGGCAACACCAGACCAAGCACAGAATTGCATTCGTAAACTGAACAACAGCGAGTTGAAAGGTCGAAAGATCACAGTAGAAGTGGTAAGGGAAAAAAGTGGAAAAAATCAAGAGTGTGTGTGTTCTTGTAAGTACTTCTATTCTTGGTTTGATTTTCCAGGCCAAGTCCCAGCCTCCTCTTGGTCGCCAAGGAGACCAGATAGACGAGTCCAGTCCCTCTGCCACGCCCTCTAAGAGTGGAGAAGGGGGCGTGATCAACAGCTCCAAGGGGGGCAGTGCAGAGAAGGGTGGCGATCGTAAGAGTGACTCTGTCAAGACTCCTGTTGGAGGAAAGAAAGAAGGAAGTGCGAGTAAGTCCCTGTCGTCAGAGAAGTTGCGCCGTTCCTCCATGGGTAAGGAGCCATTGACTACGAGGAGACTCTCCGATCACAGAACAGTGAGGGCGGAGCCTCGCAGGAGGTGGGTGTGGTGTACACTGTCATGATAGCAAATGAATTAGTACATTGAGAAATAATTTTTGTCCCTTCGACCAATTTAGATCACCTCTTTTGCCACTCATGTTAGTACGTAGCAAAAAAATATTTAGTATTAAAATGTTCAGTATAATTATTTGTGTGTATGTGTGTTGTTGATTTCTTGTCTTTGTTCTTCAGGTCTCGAAGTCGTGAGCGTCGTCCTCTCAGACGCAGTCGAACCCCTCCCCCTCTGTTTCGTCGGTCCCCTCCTCCCCCTCCATTCCCTCGTGGGGGTCGGAGAGCGAGGTCCCGCTCCCCCCATCGCGTGGCCAGTGCTGGGATGGGTGCCAGAGCTCCTGACGCTAGACACGACATCGTGCGAAGGGAGATAGAGCGAAGGGTGCTGAGAGAGAGGGAGAGACAGGTGAGGATGGGTGGGTGGCTGGGTGGAGAGTATAGAAGAGATAGTTACATTCAGTTCTTCCAGTGTTGATTTGCTTGTGAAGTCCATGCCACATGGTAGAGCCATTGCTCTTACTATTCAGTTTTGTGATTTTTTTCAGTTTGAGAGTTTAAATATGGTTAGACTAGGCGTATAAAATAGGTCTAGTGGCTGTAGTGTTAGCAGATGGGTGTGAGTGGTACTGTTGGTAATGCCCCCTCTTCTTCCTCTTGTCTTGATCTAGGTGGAGATGAGACTGGAGCAGCGTAGGATGGCCCACGACCGGCAGCAGGAGATGATGATCAGGAGGCAACTGGAGGCGGAGCACTCTCGACGGGAGCAGGAGATGGTGCGGAGGATGCAGGAGGCCAGGGACAGGGAGGCTAGGTGAGCAGCTGCCACCGTGGTGGTCAGGGGGGCTGGAGTATTGCTTGTTGTTTTACTATCTTTATATCTGTACATGAATTGGCCAAAGATACTGCTACAGTTGAAGTGCTGTATTTTAACTTATTATAATTATGATGTGCTAAAATTGTGCAATAATAAATTTAATACATTCAACAGCAGTATGATTGGTTTGCTCAATATTGTTATGTTAAATGATGTTTTTGTTTCTTTCTGTACAGAGAGCGTGAAGTGAGAGAGAGGCAGTTGGCAGAACAGGAGAGGCTGTTCAAGGAGAGAGAGAGGGAGCTGAGAGAGAAGGAGTTTCGTGAGAGGCAGCGTCGTGAGGCTCTAGAGAGAGAGCTAAAGGAGAGAGAGATGAGAGAGAAAGAGTTCAGAGAGAGGGAGAAGAAGTTGAAGGAGCTTCAGGAGAAGGATGCTCGAGAGAGAGAACTGAAGGCTCAGAGGGAGAGAGAAGTCAGAGATAGAGAGGCACGAATGCAGGTGTGTTGATTTTGAACTTCTTGTAGCTTGAAAATATTCACAATCACCACGATCTCTTGTGACACTTTTTGTGTTTGCTGTTTGAATTGATCTGTTTTGAAGATTATTAATTGATCATAAACTTGTTTTCTTTCCATTTTAATTTCAGGCCGAGCGTGAGAAAGAGTTGAGAGAACGTGAGCGTCGCTTAAAAGAGGAACAAGAGCGTATTGAGAGGGAACGCCACCGTCATGAGGAAGAACAACGCAGGCTCCGTGAACAAGCAGAACGAGAACGAGAGCGAGCTCGTCTTGCAGCGCTGGAGAGAGAGGAGAACGAGCGGAGGGAAAGGGAGAGACGTCTACGAGAGGAGAAGGAACAGAAACGTCAAGAGGAGGATAGCCGGGCTAGGAGGGAGCGAGAGCAAAAGAGAGAGAGGGAAGAGATGGACAAACGGATTCACACTCAGACTGGCCGTCTTGGCAAGAGACCCTACCAAGATGGAGGCAGTGGAGGGAGCAACAACATCAGCTACGATTCATCCAAGAGGCAATCTGTTCATGGTTCTTCCGACAGCTATTCTGGAGTAGGGACAAACGTCTTTGGACGATTGGACCCCCCACCTTCGGACAAGAGAGCTGAGTCAGCAATTCCAGCTTTGATGTCGACCCATCACGGTCACAGTGACTCCATGAGGCGTGGCAGCGACCACGGGTCAGGACAGGGCTTTGAGAGGAGGAACTCACCAGGTAAGTTAGTCAGAGTGTCTCTAGATGGACACAGTGCTAAAAGTGTATGTGCTTGCATTCTCTATTCATGGTTGCAGTTAGTTTTTGTTTGTTTGTTTTTTAATTTTTTTTTGTTTTTTTTTTCTACTTTAAACTGTGTAAACTTGATTTTGTGTTTGGTGGGCTTGCAAATGTTATAATTTGTTGTGTGTGTTCCCACAATTATTGCAATTGGATTATTCCATGCACACCTGGTTGCTCTCGGTCAGCTGCAGCGACACCCTAGTGTTGCATCATCCCTCTGTTTGTCTCTGCTGTGATTTGATCATCTTGTTGTGGTCCATGTTCCATCGCTGCAGGTGGCTACAACAGTGGTCGTGTCGGCTATACCCCTGGAGGGGGTCGTGATCGTCACTCTGATGGGGGATCTTTCACAAGCCCCCTCGCCAGTACCTCACGCACCCTCTCGGCGGTCCCCCACCAGAGCAGCAGTGCCTACAGCAAGGTGTCCAGCGATGCCCTCCAGCAGACTTTACGCTCCAAGACGGCAGCTGATCTAGCCCACGTGGCTCCAGACATCATCAACGCAGCCACCCAAGCTCTGGAGAACATACGCAAGAGTAGCCAGATGAGCCAAGGTGTGATGGGTGGTCAGGGTGTCATTCCTAAGCTGTCGCCACATCTTCACGGTGTGACACCCATCCAGCAACAGTTGAATGTTGCTACTGCTCTCTCTGCAGCAGCCGCCGGTACTCCTCGTGCGGACATGTACGGAATGGGTCTCCATCAGTCTGTACCCTCGGTCTCGGCAGCTCTCCGACAGGCCATGACGTCTTCCCAGGTGGGAGGGGTAGGAGGGATGCCTGGAGGAGGTCAGGGGATGCCCATCGGACGGATAGGAAGAGATGGACAAACGGATTCACACTCAGACTGGCCGTCTTGGCAAGAGACCCTACCAAGATGGAGGCAGTGGAGGGAGCAACAACATCAGCTACGATTCATCCAAGAGGCAATCTGTTCATGGTTCTTCCGACAGCTATTCTGGAGTAGGGACAAACGTCTTTGGACGATTGGACCCCCCACCTTCGGACAAGAGAGCTGAGTCAGCAATTCCAGCTTTGATGTCGACCCATCACGGTCACAGTGACTCCATGAGGCGTGGCAGCGACCACGGGTCAGGACAGGGCTTTGAGAGGAGGAACTCACCAGGTAAGTTAGTCAGAGTGTCTCTAGATGGACACAGTGCTAAAAGTGTATGTGCTTGCATTCTCTATTCATGGTTGTAGTTAGTTTTGTTTGTTTGTTTGTTTTCTCTACTTTAAACTGTAAACTTGATTTTGTGTTTGCTGGGCTTGCAAATATTATAATTTGTTGTGTGTGTGCCCGCAATTATTGCAATTGGATTATTCCATGCACACCTGGTTGCTCTCGGTCAGCTGCAGCGACACCCTAGTGTTGCATCATCTCTTTGTTTGTCTCTGCTCTGATTTGATCATCTTGTTGTGGTCCATGTTCCATCGCTGCAGGTGGCTACAACAGTGGTCGTGTCGGCTATACCCCTGGAGGGGGTCGTGATCGTCACTCTGACGGGGGATCTTTCACAAGCCCCCTCGCCAGTACCTCGCGCACCCTCTCGGCGGTCCCCCACCAGAGCAGTAGCGCCTACAGCAAGGTGTCCAGCGATGCCCTCCAGCAGACTCTACGCTCTAAGACGGCAGCTGATCTAGCCCACGTGGCTCCAGACATCATCAACGCAGCCACCCAAGCTCTGGAGAACATACGCAAGAGTAGCCAGATGAGCCAAGGTGTGATGGGTGGTCAGGGTGTCATTCCTAAGCTGTCGCCACATCTTCACGGTGTGACACCCATCCAGCAACAGTTGAATGTTGCTACTGCTCTCTCTGCTGCAGCAGCCGCCGGCACTCCTCGTGCGGACATGTACGGAATGGGTCTCCATCAGTCTGTACCCTCGGTCTCGGCAGCTCTCCGACAGGCCATGACGTCTTCCCAGGTGGGAGGGGTAGGAGGGATGCCCGGAGGAGGTCAGGGGATGCCCATCGGGCGGATGCACCACGGAGGGAGAGGAGGGAAGTTGCCCCCTGAGGAGGAGAGGTACAACCGTCGGCTGGGACGCTCTGGGGGTCACCACCACGGACAGGGAAGGCAGGGGGGATACAAGGGAAGGATGTGAAGGAGGAGTTAAGGAACTTGTGAAGCTGCTGATTTGATTTTTTTTTTTTCTGTTCTTTTTTTCCCCCATTCTCTTTGTTTACATGTATTCAAGAGTTACTGGATTATGACTTTATTATATAAATTTTATTTGTTTATTGTTAGGCATAAATTTATGCTAAAGGTATTCTATATCGCTCATGCACATCTTACTTGTAGAATTTGAGATTCATTTTCTCTTACTGTCTCTCAGTGCACATGTATGGCTGGCTAGTTGGGTGGGGCTAATATGGTGCGCTTTAAATAGAGTTCTGATTACGTCATTTAGCCAGTGTTTTTACCGAGAAAGATAGGTAATGGGGAGAGCGTCTGTTTGTTGGCGGCTGTGGGCCTCTCTGCTGCTGCTTTGTAAGACATAGATAGTGTATCTACTGTAGTGTTCTATGGTGCACGACGTCTCGTACACATTTTGTTTGTATAAATAATTTTTTAAAGATAATTGTCGTTTTGTGCTGCATGCAGTGCCAGGGACAGTGTTGTGTCTCCCTGGACTGAAGCATTATGAGACTCTCTCCTATGACCCCGTAACCCTCCGACAGCCACGCTCCTTGACTGGCTTTAAAGACACCAGTGTGGTCCACCTTCACTTCAATGCATTCAACAGGTGAGACACTGATCTCATAACTCATAGGACTGATATATTTCCACTTTTTCCTCTTTCAGAAATAGACAGTCAATTAAGTTAAATTGTGTAGTTTAATAAACCTAGCTTTTCCACTAAATAAATGTAAGCAACATATTTTCAGTCGTAAATTGTCAATATATGTGTGTGTGTGTTTTGGGGTGAGGGTAGCACATGTTTCAAGTAGGAGTGTTATGGTGTGTGTCATTCAGGGGGCGAAGGGGGTAGCACATGTTTCAAGTAAGAGTGTTGCTATGGGTCATAGGTGATATGGTGTGTGTCATTTGGTGCCTTACTTATGACTAGGCTTCCTGTCATGTTGAGAAGCACATTATTCTGTAACTGCATTAGTTCCTTTTGTAGTACACACACACACACACTGGTAGCTACATTTATGGACTGGGAGTTAATGCCATTGTTCTGTTTCAACACATAATAGTGCTGTATAATATATGGAGCTATTTTTATTGGAAATATTTCCCTCTACAGGAGTTTTGATTTGGAGCTTGCTCCCAGTAGACGAGTGTTTGCTCCTGGTGTCAAGTTTGTGATGGGGAACGGGACCAATATTCCCTACGACCCCCGGACGTTCCACCATGGGCATGTCATTGGTATGTCTCCCCAGTGAATTGACTAGTGTGTTGAATGACATAGTAGTAATTAGCTGCACCATATAAAGATGAGTACTATATATGCTGTGTGCATCTGTATGATGTTATTTGATGCACGAATGACCGACTGTTCTAACTGAGTAGCTTGCTCTCACCCTTTTGTGCACTTCTACTGCTCTCCTAATATGGAAACTGTGTACCCATTTGATATATGTGATGTTGTCATAACTTGTTTCCATATTTATCAGGTGAGAGTCACTCATCCGTGTCGGGTCACATCATCAATGGTGTCTTTGATGGTGTCATAAACACCCCAACTGGGGAATACCATGTAGAAAAGGCAAGCAAATTTTTCACAAACGATCAAGAGTTTCATTCTGTGATTTATCGCACTGGAGATGTGGACTACACACCAGCCCCGTGTGGCGCTAAGGAAGAGCTACTCCGTAAAATGAAGAAGATCCAATCTACAGCAATTCCATTGAAAGAACCAAAGAGAATTTACGGTAGTCAGCTTCTAAGGCGGAAAAGATTGACACCAAACATGGGCACCTTTTGTCAGATGCTAGTTGCAGCAGATCACTTGTTTCTCCAAGCCATTGGAGGCGGTAATGAAGCTAGCACAATAGCAGAAATTGTAGCAGTCATGTCTCAAGTTCAGACAATTTTCCGTGATACTGACTTTGATCGTGATGGAACTGCAGACAATATTGTGCCTATTATAGCCAAGGCACAGATTCTCGATCAAAATGAACCTGGTTATAGATTCAATGCTCCAAACATTGAGGTGAACAATTTCTTGGATCTCTGGTCGCAAGAAGATCACTCTCAGTTTTGTTTGGCTCTGCTGCTCACTTATCGTGACTTTGCACAAGGGGTCCTTGGTTTGGCGTGGGTTGCTGAACCCCCTGGGGGAAACAGAGGAGGGGTTTGTGAGGGAGCTGTGAGATTGGCAACAGGAGAGCGTCATCTTAACACAGCCATCGTGACGTTTTTGAATTTTGGTCAACGACAGCCAAGATCTGTCAGTATTGTAACTATTGCTCATGAGATTGGACACAATTTTGGTTCCCCGGTTAGTTTTTGATGAATTTTAGAAATAGTTGACTGTTTGCTTTCAAGTTTTATGAGCACACACACACACACACACACACACACACACACACACACAGAGGCACACACACACACACACAGCATGACCCCAATACTGCAGAGTGTTCACCTGGTGGAAGTGCAGGAAATTTCATCATGTTTGCTCAAGCTACTGACGGAAGCCGAACCAATAACAAGAGATTTTCACTTTGTAGTCGAAACAGCATGGGTGCTGTACTGAGATCTACGAGATCAAACTGCTTTTCAAGTATGATGTATTCATTTCTCTTG
This sequence comes from Tethya wilhelma, assembly GCA_964030475.1. Classification (NCBI taxonomy): domain Eukaryota; kingdom Metazoa; phylum Porifera; class Demospongiae; order Tethyida; family Tethyidae; genus Tethya; species Tethya wilhelma. The sequence continues at coordinate 407,391 of CAXIPT010000018.1, forward strand.
TAGTTTATAGAGTTAGACTCTCTCTCTCTCTCTCTCTCTCTCTCTCTCTCTCTCTCTCTCTCTCTCTCTCTCTCTCTCTCTCTCTCTCTC
>CAXIPT010000018.1:407794-431779 GCA_964030475.1 Tethya wilhelma
TGTGTGTGTGTGTGTGTGTGTGTGTGTGTGTGTGTGTGTGTGTGTGTGTGTGGCATTTCCATCGTATTAGTGTGCAATGATGTTTGCATTGGATGTATATAGTAAGAGTATAAACCTGTATGAGTAACTCCCTTTTATTATCTTCCTTAATGAGCATCTCACAGTGGTAGCAGTGCTGTATGTCCCAATCCAATCCAAAGACAGGGTACCATCCTCTGCAACAATGGTGCCAATGTGTGTCAAGATGGCATCTGCTCTGGCTCCTTCTGTCTGTCTGAAGGCATGGTGGAGTGTGACTGTGAAAATGTAGACGATCAAGGTTGCCACGTCTGTTGTCGACCCGCTTCTGATGAGGGCGAGTGTACGTCCACGTTCACACTGTTCCCTGGTAGGGGTCAGTTCAAGGAGCCAGGAAGAACGTGCAACAACTTTGAAGGTTACTGTGACAACAGTAATCCTCCCGAGTACGTGAGCTCTTGTGTGTACTGCATACCTATTGTGTTCACTTGGTCTCATAGACCACGCTCTCTCCCCTTTGTTTATTGCGCTAAATGCACAGGGAGGGCCTGGTTTATGAGGCTAGTCTTTACTGTTGTTATTATAAAATTTTACTAGTATGATATACCTCATGTATATGTGCATCGTAAAATTAATGGTCTGTGACAATAGCAAGTATTGTACCTGCAGATGTGTGTGATGGGCATCTATTAGAGTATATAGTAACATACATTGTGAAACTAACTTTATCACTCACACACACACACTTTGTGTAGTTGCATTGTTGTCGACAATGAAGACACCCTACGTGACCTCCTCGATATCTTCACCATTGATACCCTCAACAATATAGTCGCCTGGCTCACTGTTTACTGGTACATCCCTGTGGCAGTCATCATAGGCATAGCCATCCTCATCATCTGTCTTCACTTCACCTACCGACGAAGAAAGCCGCTCAAGAGAAGATTGAGTCGAGCGAGAAATTCTCTCCGTGGTCGTCCCCCTCCAAGGGGTGTGTCCGATGCCCAGACTGGTGGAGTGGGAGGAGTTGAGAGCTCGGATGGTGGAGGCAGGCAAAGAAGAAGAAGAGGATCACCGAGGCAGATTACACAGCGTAAGTTTGTCAGGGAAAACTTGAATTGAGTTTATCAAGTGTCCAACAGAATGTGTAATTGTATAATGGGAAAGTTTCACAGAGTATACAAAACTTGTAGATGTACAGCATTTTTTCTTGTGTTTTAACCTCCATTGATGAGCAGCTAGTGCAAGATCTGTACATTTTTATGTTACAGAGGATTAATTTTCAAAGCTATAACTTTGATTTATAGTCAGCTATACACTAGTCAGTGATGTGGACCATTTTAGTTATCATTGTTGTGTGTTTCATTCACCATGCAGGTGAGGCTCTGAATCGACTGAAGCAGTTCTTCCCAACTGCTGATAGGGACACCATAGGTGGAGTCATGCAAGTCTCTCAGAGCGAGTCGAAGGCTGTCAAACGGTTACTAGAGCTAGGCTTCCCTCTCAAGAAAGTACCCATTCCCCGTGCGTGATTTTGATAGTGATATTGATTTTTGATATTCAAATAGACTTGCACTTTTTAACACACTAGTGTAAGAGTCCTAAATTATTATGCACAATAGATTTTATGTATGCTTATGCTTTATGTGTGTGTGTGTGTCATTGTGATATGCATTATATAATTTTATTTAATATACCACAGAAAAAAAATTATTATTTAAGCTGAAGTTTACGATACAAAACATGGACATATTATTTTAACTGGCTACATAGCTGTAGATTTAATGTGGGTTAGTTTTGGTTGAATAGAGTTTTTTTCATTGGATGATTGCGATCATAGCAGTCATACAGACAAAAAAAAACAACAATCAGTTAACTATAGTTCAGTTGTGAACATCACTTGAAGTAGTACCATTAATTGTGTCGTCCTCCATCAAATGATCATATCTCCCTTCATCGTTGTCTCTCTTGGAAAGATGGTCATAACCTTCTCCTCCTCCATTCTGAGTGGCACCACTGAGAGCTGAGAAGTCAAGGTAACCTGCCACTCCTTCAAGGAGAATGTTGATCAAAACAACAAGATCACCAAATGAAGGTCTCTCATCAGGATCCTGATTCCAACACTTCAATAGGATTTCATAACTGAAATTGAAAAAAACACTCAACTCAATACTATTATCATCTGTCAGTTCAGTGATTCTTACACATCATCTGAGCAAGCAGCATTAGAGGGTTTGTCCAGCCTTCCTCCTGATTCCAGGTGTTTGATCAAAGTGAAAGGGTCCACAGCAGGGTATGGGGTACGACCAAGACTGAACACCTCCCAACAAGTCACTCCATATGACCACTAAGAAAATCAACAACATAAAATTGTTTGATACCATATAGACATGCATGCATTAGTTACACACTCACCACATCTGTTTTCTCAGTAAAGATACCATCTGTGAGGCTCTCAATGGCCATCCACCTTATTGGTAGCTTCACGTTACTGTCATCTTTTAGTTTGCCTTGTTTGAAGTAGTTTTTGGCATAGATGTCTTCAGAGAGACCAAAATCAGCCACTTTGATAACAAAACCACTTTCAATCCTAAAGGAAGGGAAGAAATTCATGGCAAAATGTATATTATGCATGCATATTTACATAAGCTCCTGTGTGTACACAAATTATACATGGCATTTCATTTGTTGTGAACGCTTATGAGCGTTGTGAAGCTGGCACATAAAGAAATCGAATGTTATGGATGCATGCATGCACCCACCACATACAAAATCAGTAACAATTTGAAAATAGATTTTTACATGCAGTTCCTTGCTGCAAGATCTCTGTGAACAAATTTCTTTGAAGCCAAGTACTCCATTCCCTTGGCAATCTGTAGACACATTGACAGCAACTTCTTCTTTGCTACTGCTGCCTGCATTATACAATTATAAACCATACTTAAAGTATTAGCTAATACGAACATACATCCTCAGCTTTCATTTAATATTATTGAAACATAAATTATGCATGCATGCATGTGCTCATGCACCACTTCTTCACTGGCCTCTCTTGCAATGGTCAGGTTAGGTCTCTCCTTCCTGAGATAGTTGAGGAGACTACCAGTTGCCATGTATGGCATCACTATGTAGGGAGCTTCCCCAGCATCAATGCACACACCAATCAGGTTGAGGACATTGGGATGACTGAAGGCCTTCATCTTAAGACTCTCCTCCATTATATCTTCAATGTCTCTTATGGAGAACACAGCTGCAATGATGATGGAATAGTGAAGTTAACTATCACACTGACGAATAATCCATGCAAACATGCATGCATAATCAGGTTAAAGTAGCTTAAGTATATAATATTCTAATTAATCAAGTTAAAGTTATCTAAAATTTATCATTTTATAGAAAATAATAGTGAAGGTTTTTTCCCCCTATTTTTACATACTCACATTTCAATGTCTTGACAGCAACTAGCTCAGGAGTTGTCCGTCCTTCCCATCCTGTCAAATGGCCTCGATACACCACACCAAATTCACCTGCATGCAGATGTATTATATTACGACTAATTTATGAGTCGCCGTTTGCTTTGGAGCTATATATCTAGCTAGCTAGCACTATTTCGATCTGTGCTCTCTTGGAACCATGCAGTTATAATATTATGCAGATTAAATTTCTATACCTTTCCCTACACAGTCCAGGAATGTAAGATGTCTGCCTGGAATTAAAAGCTTTTCTTGATCCATTTGTCGTATATGTAAGTCGATGCCACTCTTGCTTTGTGATGCTGCATCCCAGGAGTGGTGGAACTGGTCACAGTGGGCTGACTGTCAGATTTAGATGAGATGAGAGCATTCTCTGGGAGATGAATATCCAAAGTCATGTGTTAATTAATATAATAATAGTTATAAATTAAGCTAGACCATGCATGCACTGTTGAAAGTATAATTATATATTATTATGCATGCAGGGAACACTGTATAACTAAGTAATATTATCAAGAGTGCCTTAATACACTCTTGGTAATATATATGTACAAGTATTGTAACATGATCGACTGCATGTTGCCTATAATCCTAATGAAGGTTAAACATACTGTAATATGGTGTGACAGTAATGTCAGTATATTATTATCCTGTATAGTTAACCTGATTTCACAGTTAAACTTTATTTAAAGGCTCCACATGAAATGAAAATGCAACATGGCAAAATGCATATGAACAAGGAATTCAGCCATGCAATCATGCACTGTTTGTGTGCAACTCGGTTAATACATACCGGTGTATCGAGGTGCTATAAGTGTTGTTTCTGGATCAGTTGTGATGCTATAGAAATACAAAAAATACTTAAACAAACACGCTCCACATGTATGCACCTCCTCACATGCACTATAGCACACATGTACACAGTCACATGTACATTTAATCACACACCATGCATGTATGTGACAAATAGACATATACCTGTTCCCTGCTTGAGCTCCTGACTTTACACTTGAACCTTTCTTCAACTGATGGTCTAGATCAAAGTTGTCCCCAGAAACTTGAAGCATTTTATGTGTTGATCTATTCACACACACACAAGAGCTAGTATCAGAATGGTGATAATGATAACCAGGAGTATAACTGCTGCTATAATAGAAGATGGAATGATGGCAGCTAGGTTTGGCCCAGGCTCAACAAGTTGAGACTGATTGACTAAGTGAGCTGTGTGAGTGCATGTGAATGGAGGAAGTATTGTTTGATCTGTGACAATCAAACTTGGGATCAAATCCGTGCCATATACATGTATATTTTGACGTCAAATTTTAATATTGGCAAGTATTATAAGTGCCAGACACAATACTGCTATATAGCTTACAGCAGACATGCATGTGCACTCATTGTAGACACATATAATTATACAATAGTCATACTCTGGATGACACTGCATTATACAATAGTCATACTCTGGATGACATTGCAAGGCTTAGATGGATTATACTTTTGAATTTACCTATTATATTCTGCACTTCCATCTAAACTCGCCTCAGTATTATGCATAATACTGAGGTGAGTTTATGCTCGCATTTTATGCAGTTTCGTATGTCAACATTAATGCCAATGCTTGAATTAACATCCTACAGTCCCTCATGCTTCAGTTCAGTTTAGAAATCCTTACTACAGTCCCTCATGCTTCAGTTCATGATCAGTTTAGAAATCCTTTCTAGTATAAGGATTTCTAAACTCATGCTTCAGTTCAATTAATTTTAGAAATCCTTATTACTAGTACTAGTAAGGATTTCTAAACTGAACTGAATCACGGGGACTGTATGATGTCTCTAAGTAGTCTTGCACAGCAAGGTTTTGCTGAAAACCAAGCAAATTTTGGTCTAGCATGTGATTTGGCAGGGTCAAAGGTCAAGTATAGTGCTGAAAATAATTAACCAATTATTCTCAAATTAAGCCTGTTTCCAGGGTATGCCTATTATTCCAGTTTTAGTGCCAGCATATTCTGGATAACCCTAACTTAGTGAGCCTAGACAGTGCATTTACCCTGCATGAATGCATGCATGCATTTGAGACAAATTTAACCATCTGTAAAAGTTGTACTGATGTACTCATTTCAATTCCAGCATTGGAACAGCACTGAGGGAGTCCGTTGAATGGAGCACTGGGATTGGTACAATTGATAAAGGAGATATTGAATTGTTCAATTGTATCGATGACTCCAGGTAGCTTGATGAACTCCAGTATACGGACCCAATCATCAGCACAGAGTGTCACTGTGACAAAGTCACAAGTGTCCTCACAGATTGAGCTGGGAGGAAGAAAATGTGTAGAGTTTCCACAAGGAGGGTAGTAGTAATAACAGCCAAGACGCCTTGCTTCATCTCTGAGGGATTGAAGAGAGGTGGGAGGGAGTAATGATAATCTAACTCTGACAATTCCATATAATTATGTCATGCACAATGTCATGCATATAATATTATTATATTATGCATGATGCAGTGGAAGGAAAACTACAATCAACATTTTCAAGCTGTAAAATTAATGTATATATGAGCACATGTATGCAAGGTTCAGAATTACATGAATGACAGGTGTCAACCGACTATATATAGTACAATATTAATATTCATGCAGTAACATAGCTATAATTAATAATTATGCACAATAGTTTACCTGCAGGGTTGTGGCATACCACTCAAGATAACCTCTGTCTGTTCTGGAAAGATATTAAATTCATTTATGTCACCACCTGCTCTTCCATGAGGTAGGAATATTCTGTCTTCACCAACATTGAAAAACCTATCACATGACAGCCCACCAGGATAGAGAATACATTGACCAAACCTGCAAACAAGACAAAGACAGACAATCACATGCAATCAATATTCATTATAAATAGCTGGAAAATGACCATATTATAGTATGCAATGCAAACCCATAATTAGTATAGGTACCCACATGATTCGGAGTGCAATTAATTCCATAATAAATTATTGTACAAGGAATCGTGTGGCTATCCACTAATAGTATCATTTTATGGAGGATTCCAGGAGGAACATGCAGTGCAATTACTAAAACCACAGAGGGTATTACTAATTAAAAATCATGTTCAATTACATGACTAGTAATGCAACCTGTTGTAATTGCACTCCTGGTGTATAGGGAAAATGTACAGTAACTCCAGACCCATGCATAATAGTGACCTGAGAACTTCTTGTTCTGAAATGTTCTTGCCCCCATCGGAATCTGTACAGTTGATGGTGTCTCCGAAGTTCAGTCCAGCTTCAAAGAAACAGATTACCGGTATTACGGAATTTTTCATAATAATTGTTTTATTTAGCTGGCTTACCGCTTGATCCTGCAGCGAGAAGAACACAGAGAATAGTGGACAACCACTGGTGCGACTGATAATGAACCATGATTATCAGAGTATTAAACAAGCAACAAGTCCTCTACCTTTGTCTGCTGTGTTCTAGCTCGTGTGTGTGGGTACGATATCGATACTCCGGCCCCACCCACTTACCGTAGCGTGCGCGCAGAGTTGATCGCAAACTTTGGGGCGTGGTTCACGTATATCCTACGCGCATTTTGCGTTGGGTTATTATTTATTTCCTATGTGTGTCAAAATGGCATCTGCATTGTACCACTAAACTAATAAGAAATAAGAAAAGAAAAAAAACAAACAAACCAAACAATTATATTAAATCTTAATATGGGTTCCCTTTATTCAATAAGTATTTCCTAACTCTGCCTGCTAGAGTCTTTTCATTAACATGACGGGATTTCAAAGCCTTCAGGATACGACTCCAAGTTGGTCGGTCACAAACAGACTGGTTCTGCCACTCATTAAACACAGCCATTATTAATGTACCTCCTGGGTTTGTTCCGAAACCATGGTTATACCTGATTCGCTCAACGTCATTATATGCTGTATCTCGAGTTCACATGCCATGGCTTCCCATTTATAATTATGTCCAATTGTAGGCGACCATATTTTTTGGGGTCAGGTGTAGGGTCGTGGTTTACTTTTGACTTCATTATCTGATGACCCTACAAGAGCTAACTGCTGCAATTGATCATGGATCGATGCTTGGGCTCTTTGGAATGAGTTGCTCCTCAGTTGTTTGTATCACTCTGCTCAGTATTAATTTTTGTGATAGTTTATACTCATGCATTTGTCTTGCATTTTCATTCTGGTGAATACTATCAGTGTAAATTTGGGATGCTTTTAGTTCTTCTAGGCATTCACAAATTTCAGCAGCTGTCGGTCGTTCAACATCTTTGTCCCTCAGGCAGTCAAAGGCAATTGGTAGGAGAGGGTGGTCTCTTTGAATAAGGCTGATTTGAGATTTTCTACGATCAAGTTCTGAGACAATCTTAAGTATATACACGTGTTATCTGTTTAATATCTGGATTGTAGGTGATCAAACTTATATATTGTTCTGTGGTTTGTTTATCGTTACTGAGTACTCCAAAAGAAAAGCAGTCCATTTTTGCAGAGTATTTTGGCTGTTCACTGACTACTTCAGGAGGTATGTAAACATCAACACCAGGACACTGAGTCAAATAAGTGTGGCCATTCCAAAGTCAGTGACATTAGCTCGACTACCAGCAATTAGAAGAACATTATTGCTTGTGTAGAAATGCTATAGCTGAAGCTGTATCGGACAAAATATTTACTTGTGTATGCAATACTACTTCAGATCTTGTGAAAGTGGGTGAGGCTCTCGTCCATGAGCTCCATTAGAAGCACAGGAACATTGGTCTCAGGGTCATGATACGTCCCTATATATTGAATGATATTTGGGTGTCTGATCTTGCATAGAAAATGGCATTCTTGTACAAAAAATCGGCTTATTGGAATGCAATGATTTCTAGATCTGTCACTTGGTGTGCAATAAGGAGACCCTGTGTCCACAAGAGTTGGATGGAGCATTTTTGCAGCACAGAGAAGTTCATCACATTAATTTTTTGCTTTTACAACTTTTCCATATGAACCCATTCCAAGGACCTGATCCTTTAGGAGTTGAACTTTAAATTCAAACCTGTGCTGAGTTTCTTTATCATTATAGATCTATCCCATCTCACAGCCATTACCACTGTTTTTTGGGCTCAGGTGTAAGGCCAGCCAGTCCTTTGCAGTTTAATATAATAATGCTTGTCAGTTGACTACCAGGGTAAATAATAGCAGGAAAAACATTTACATACATTGCAATAATTCATTGATGCATGACAGTATAAACTATAATAAGTCACCTGATCTTTCTGAATCTGAAATATTAATATTATTCGTAGCATGCATATGTGTTGACCTATCAAGTTCAGTGGTTTACATCACTGTACTGATACTATAGTTTATTTGTGCACTAGCTGGATCTTTTTGACATTAACAGATAATTCCAACACAAAATTATAATATCATTAGCCCACACTTAGCATGATAAATAAGTTTATGAAAGTACACTGTTAAAATTTTGGTGTGTAAAAATGTAAAGTGTCCCCAAAAAGTACACACTTCACTTAGGGTGCTACTTCCACATGGAAAGTGTCACCAAAAACTACACACTTCGTTTTTTAATACACCAAAATCTAACAGTGTAAGTATATTGTGTATAATTACATTGCATGTACTAGTTTAATTTAATGTCTATGTTGAACTGCTTTGGTTGATAGGTGTTTCTTAAGTTGGTCTGCTAAAGCTTTTTCGTTGACTTGACGAGATCTCAAAGCCTTCAGGATGAGATGCCACGTTGGTCTGATATGAACTGACTGCTTCTTCCACTCTACAAACACAGCTCTTATTAACGCATAGCCACATGTTCCTGAGCCATGAGTCATCCTTATATACTCAACTTCGTGATGTTTCAGGCCAAATTCATATGCCATTCCTTCCCATTTTGCTGGAATATTGCTGCCAACTTTGTGCATGAACTCTTTGACTTCTGGCTCCTCATTCAAAACAGAGCCTATAAAAATAAGAACAATAAGAAGTGATTTAGTTTCCAATGGATTAGCCTGTAATCATAATTATTGACTCATAATCAACTTGGGCTTATGTAAATAAAATTTGAGTAGTACTTACCACCATCATGCACCTCGTAACTACTAACGATACTAGAAGCAGTTAGTGAGACATCGTCAAAGACAGTTGGTTTTGTTCTTCTTTGTTTAGGAGTAGGTTTGTGGCCTTGTTCAGAATGGTGCTTCGACTTGCTAGTGTTTGAGACACGTGGAAGTTTGAGTCGAAGAGAAGATTTAGTTTCAGCTCCATGAAGTACAAGCTTTGCATTCAATCTTGGAGGGGAATGACAGGCTGGGATGATAGTTAGTATGCATCGTGGGGGGTAGGTAGAGTAGTCACAGACAGCAGAATCTGCTATCTTTTTGTCAACCTATATAATTGGATATTAATTGAATGTTATCCACCTGCCCCTTATATAATCAGAGACCATACTCATGCATGTGAATGTTTTCCTCCTCTGACGTCTGACTTGTGAGACTGCCTGGCATGCACATTGTTGACATTCTGGGTGCTTCTACAAATGTATATCAAAACAGGAAATTATGATGTTAAATTGAACTTACAACAAATTGCTCAGGGTTGCTTTCAATATGATATCCATGAAATTCAGAATGAATCTCAAGCAACACACACTCAGTTGATGAAAAATTAAAGTGCAGTGGAGCTGGACGAGGCCAGGAACCAAGCAAGATGGCCAAATAACTCAGGAATGGCTATAATTTAGTATAAAATAATGGAGTCCTTCAAGGTCAGTTAAAATTTTAACTTAATAATATCCTTACATGTCCACAGTCAACATCTCTTGGATAGACTGCAAGCACTGCTTCCCACTGTTCACTTGCTGATGGTATTGAACTGGGTGTGTACAACACAGCCACATACCCATCTGTTCCTGATTATGGCATTGATAATTATTGTCGTTGTGTGATAATAAAAAGTAAATAATGTACACACCTTCTGATCGTTTGAGTTTAGTATAGTCCCGTAGCTCCTTCTATACATATATATGCATGTACTTAATAATTATTAACATGCATGTCATAATATCATATTAATACATAGTTGAGACACATTTCTGCATGCCAAAGTTACCCCTACATTGTATTGTACTATACAGTGACACATGCACACTGCAGCCACCTACCAACATTGAAAGTTCATGTTTTCCTGGGTCTATGACATTGTGTAGAAAATCACAACTCCCTTTCTTTTTTAGTGGATGTTCTTCTACCTCTCTCTTTGAACGACTCTTCTGCATCATTGTAGTAAAAATTAATAGTAAATCAACTGATTGTACAGTGGGTCGGAATTGTTATACTACTCAATCATAAGTATATGATACTAGCTAACCTTTTCTGGATGTCTTGTATGTATTTTGATGCCATAATATTTGTTGCGATCTGTTCGAGTGTTGTCTGATTCAGCATTGAGAATACGTCGTGGCCTGTGCTGTGAAACACTTGATGACAAAGAGCTTAGAGTGTCACTATCACTGGTCAGTGAAACATCAGTGGACTTATAGCCGTGGCTTACTACACTAGTACTCCAATTAAGGTGGTATGATTCATTAACTTTCACATGACCAAAGTCTGTAACATTGTCTACACATTTTTCACCATGCACATTTATACTAACTTGTTGCTGGTGTAGTTGAGGCAAACTAGGTATGAAATGTTGGTACTGCTCTTCAAGTGGAATATTAGTGTACAGCCTCGGTGGTTGTTGGCATTTTGGTTGTGTTTTTTGTTTCATTTGATGACTCAACTTGGCAATTACTGTATCGCTTCTTTCAATAGCCTGTTTCAAGGAGTTCAATAGACTTTTCTTTCTTTCAGTTACTTGTCTTAGAACCTGAATTTTGTTCAATGTGTATTCCAGTGTCTCATTCAGCTCACTTAATTGTTGTCGTTGATGATCGCAAAGGGTAACTGGTTGATGATCTTGTACTGGTTCATATTCTTGAAGTAGCTGCCGTGACATTTGCTTACTTTGAACATTGCGGAGAGGAAAATTATGTGTACATTGCCTAATCGATTCATAGCTTAAGCTGTCAGAATATCGAGCGTATTCTTTCAAGGTATCAATATGATCGTACAGCTCAGAAGCTGATGGCCGTTCAGACTCAGAATTGTCCAAGCATTTGAGTGCAATTTTCAGTAATGGATGGTCAGGGTGTATTTCATGAATGTGATTCCAACGTCTTTCAACTTCTGGGGAAAATGAGACTGGACCAGGAAGCTTACTGTTGCTGCTTGAGTTCAACTGTTGACTTTGTGACACTAAAAATGATGGATTTGGAAATTTTCGAGTCAGTATCTGGATGATGAGAACACCAAAAGAAAAGCAATCCAGCTTGTCAGAATAAATCGAAATGTTCTGAATGGCTTCTGGAGGCATGTAAACCATTGTGCCTGGGCACATTGTCAAAGTAGAAAATGTTCCTTGAGGATTCAATCCCAATCTTGACATCCCAAAATCTGTGACTTTGGCTCGGGTGCTCTGATTATCAAGTAGGACATTGTTACTTGAGAGATCACGATGGACAATATCATTTAAATGGAGAAATGAAAGAGCCAGTGCAATGTCACAGCAGAAATTAACTTCGGTATGGTATGCAACTGCTTTAGTCGAATTTTCCAAGAAATGTGTCAAGCTTTCATCCATAAGCTCCATCAGTAGAATAGGCAGCCCAGTTTCAGAATCTTGATGTGTTCCTAAGTATTGTACAATGTTCGGATGTCTCAATGCACTCAATATATCGCATTCTTGCTGAAATCTCTTTAGAACTTGGAGTGCACCTTGGCCNTGGATCGTATGGTGCAGTCTTCAAAGCACGTTGCAATGGAGTTGTATGCGCCGCTAAAATGCTCCATTGCAACGTGCTTTGAAGACTGCACCATACGATCCAGCACCAATGGTTTGATGTCTGAATAGCTCGACACTTCTAAAGCCGATAGATTCGCTGCGGCGTTGGACGATGGACATTGTTTCAATTTCTGCTGCTCTAATTACGATCTTGTGGTAGAAGCAGTGGCGGACGTATAATTATAAAGGATTTGAAAAGGTGGTTTCGAAACAATCAATGCGCGAAAAAAACAAAAAACAAAAACAAACAAACAAAAAAAACTAGCCACGCCCACCTTCGGTCGTGTAGCCCCGCCCCTTTAGCGTGCGTGCAGCTAGAATTTAACTACATTATGTGTGATGGACCCCCGAGAGGGACCTGGGTCCTGTCCCCCTGTTAATGTCTGGGGGTCAATGGGGGTACTGGTGGTTGGAGGAGGAGCTGTTCCACAGATTCCATTCCAACAGGTCCAATTATTGGAGTCTGTGACAAATGAACAGAGTGCTCAGTACCATTCTGAGTCACACTTTTAATAGTAAACCCTCATTCAAGTATCATAAGGATTATTTCTGCAACATCCGGAATGCCCCGCTTTACCTTTACAAATAATTTGTGATTCACTTACCACTTTTCCAAAATGTTCCTCTAATAGTTTCATTCTTGGTTGCAAGAAGAAACATCCATCCATGTATGCCGCTTGTTGAGGTCCATATAGTGAATACTCATGACCACCAGGAATCTTTCTAAGTCCTTAGTACTTAATGGAGTCTTCATGTTTCTGAGCATCATGAGGCTGTCAAATGGTTATTAGAGCCTAAATACTAATAGAGCCTAAATTATAATTAGAGCTTTCCTTCTCCAGAAAATAACCATCCCCTGTGTGTGACTTTAGCAACCAATAGTAATTTTATAACACAATAATAGTAGATTGTACACACAAAGATTAATGTGTATACTAAGTAAGTTTTGTGTGTGTGTGTGTGTGTGTGTGTGTGTGTGTGTGTATCTGTGATTTGTATAACAATATTATAATATTATTGTGTGTGGTTAATTTTGATAATAACAATGCAACAAGAAGAATGTAAGTAAAGAAATTTGATGGATGATATGTAGTGTGTGAATGTGCATATGTCTCATCACTCATGTTAGATTGGTCATTCCGCGATTGCTTGGAGTTTCTTTTGACAACAAACGTTTTTTCAGTCGATCTGCAAGATTTCGTTCATTGACTTGACGAGATCTCAAAGCCTTCAGGATGAGATGCCATGTTGGTCTGATACAAACTGACTGCTTCTGCCACTCTATGAACACAGCTCTAATTAATGCAAACCCTGGATTTGTTCCAAAACTATAGTTCATCCTGATCAATTCAACTTCGTGATGTTTCAGGCCAAATTCGTATGCCATTCCTTCCCATTTTGTTGGAATATTGCTGCCAACTTTTTGCATGAATTCTCTAATAGCTGGTTCCTCATTTAGAATAGAACCTATATGCAATAGCACAACATACAGGGTAAATTATATTCTTGTTCACCAACCCAGTATGCAGATTGAAAATATCAAACTTTTAAACTTTTTTCAATCTGCATACTGGGTTGGTGAACAAGAATATAATTTAATGACTAATACCCAACCAGAAAATCACTTACGAAAGCATACAGGGTAGCAACTGTATTGAAGTGTTGCATGCATGACTTACCACCATCCTGATCGTCATAGCCACTGCACACACTAGATGCAGTGAATAGGTCATCATCATCAGAGACAGCTGTAAGAAACACAGCAGCTGCTGGCATTGGCTTGTGTGCTCTTGGCTTGTGCTTTCTCGGTCTAGGGATGAGTGCTGCTTGATCATGAACAACTTTNGAACAGCTGGAGTTTGAAAAGGATGAGATACAAGTGAAATACGATGAAATGAAGGTATGAAATGTGTGACCAACAAGTGCCGAGAGATTCACTACTGTTTTGTGTAATTTTGATGAGCATGCACATGTATATATCGATCTGTTCTGTAGGATGAGTATTCAGATGTGAAGGGGAAATACAAGACACTGAGAGCCACCAATGACAAGCTGAGAGCAAAATACAGAGAAATCCAGTCTCAATACAAACAGGTTAATACTTGTAATATTTGCTCATTGCCATGTATAGTTTGCAGGATTTCTGTAGCACAATAATTTTACTTCATGCACATCTATTCATACACATGCAGGCTGAAGAAAGTCTCGAGCTTCTCAAGAGGGAGCAGCTTCAGTTGGAACACGAAGTTGTCTTGCTACGACGAGTGAGTCAGCCTAGCCCGTATGACAGAGAACGCCATGAGCTAGTGATGGAGAACCTCCAGGAGCAGTTGAAGGAGAGGGACACTCGAATCGAAGAGCTGGAAGACTTCATCATTGAACAAGATGAGGTAAGAGATAAAGAAACATATCAGATGCTTTGATGCAAACTACATGCAGTGTGTACTTTCTAATAGTGCTCAGTAGAAAGCTATATCGATATTAATATAATTATGCCTTTCATTTTTAGGTGTCTCGTAAATCAGAGGAGGTGTGGAAGAAAGAGAAACGTCAGTTGACTCAACTTCTCTCGCAGAAGCAGCTCACAAATCCAGAGAAGCTGAAATTGAGAAAGATCAGCGACCAACCTCTCACCAGTGCAGAGGATGCTTGGGCACAGCTGGAAGAGAATGCCGAGCAGCTCAGAGAACAGCTGAAGGACACCAGAGCCACTAGTACAGTGAGTTATATAGGCTGCGGGATAAATAACAAATATATACTTATGTGTTGTGTGGCTCACGATGAGAAAATCTTTGTCAAACTTTCCCTCCAGGTGATGGACTCCAAATTGAAAGAGAATGAACAGCTGTTAGCTGAGACTCAAGACACAGTGAGAAGGTTGTCAGATATTGATCCAGCTGTACTAGATTCCAACAAGTCTCCAAGTGCAAGTGCCACAAAACCCAGCAAGGGTAAGCAATCATCAGAAGGTATACATACAAGCGATATACAATGGATCAATAACTATTAATTTTATTGTTAACAAACTGTAACTATCTTAGCTGAAGTAGCAAGTAGTCCAGCATCAACCCAGTTGAAGCAATATTTGGAACAAAGCAAATCACGAATACAAGAACTAGAGGATGAGGTATAATAGTTTACCTATGTAAGAGCACATGCATAAGTGAAACAAATCCGCATAGTGTCAAAAATGAAGTATATTTCCTAATAATAATACTATTAAAACTGCAATTTGTTGTGTACAGAACCAAGCACTGCGAAGCTCCTTGGAGATGGCACAACTGAGTGTTTCAAGACTTCAAGGGTCGATGCTAGCGCTAGAAGGCAGCACATCAAACTACAATGCAATCCTAGCCGACAAGGAGGACACAATAGAACAGCTCACAACACAGGTACAGATTATTGTGATAATAACAGGGACTACCCCATACAGTGAATCACTGCATCATGATTTATTTGCAGTTGTCGCAAATGGATGCCAAGCTAACCAAACTTCGCAGAGCTATACCTGCTACAGTGAGTCAGAGCCTGGATGGACAACAACATACACGTGCAGTGAAAAGAGCAATGGAAAATGTAAATAAAAGTAAAGTTCAATCTTCTCAAGTGTGTCAGAAAATTTACTATCGATTCCTACTAGCTACTATAATTGAACAATGCTTATGTAATCTTGATTTTACTAACTACGGTGCTGTCAGCTGCTGAGAGTGGTGATCCTAGCAATCTCCCAAGAGAACTAGTGGCTCTTGAGCGATCTGTGAACGATCTTCTGAAGAAGATGTTCCCGGGAGAAGATCTGAAGGTGTCTCCATCACGAAAGCAAAAAGAGGAACTGGAGATACCGTCTTCATTGCTGGAGGAGGAAACACAACAAGACAAAGCAGCTCCATTGCCAGTGTCCTCAGAAAACTCAACAAGCTCATTGCATTCTGCTTCCACAGAGGAACAGACTCAAGATACACCGCTATTGGATGAAGCGAGCCATTCCCCAACAGCCACATTGGATCAGCAGTACACTTTTCCAATGGAAGATACAACAGAGCCTCTACTTGCAGGTCCACCTGTCTCTACGATCACCGACCACACTCCAGTGATGACAGAGGATCATGGTAGCACTCCACTTGAGGAGCCTCTAGTTCAAACACCACCAGACTCTCCCATAGCTAGCCATCCGCTCACACCGCCAGCATTAATGGACCACAGCTCTCCACTGGGACAAGAGACCACCCCACTGACACCACCTGCAATGAGTCAACAAGAATACAGACCTCCAGCAGAACTATCAACACAAGTACCACTTGAAACACCACCGACTGTACAGCAAAACAAGCCTACCAGTCCAACAGAGCACGCACACAAAGTATCGCCCGAGAGATCCATATCTCCCACTCTATCAGATGACATTGATCTTCCTCTATTCCCATCGGACCGTCCTCCCAGGACACTGAGACCACCACTGGATGGTCCCCCTGCTACCAGCGGAGACACTCATCAACCACTGGCCACAGCTACCACCATACACCCAACTGAAGCAGCCCCTCCTCTAGCTTCCTGGGAGAGGGAAGACTTTGATTTGAGCGATAGAAGGACTGGTCCCCATTTGCTTACCGATCGTGAGAAGGATGATGGCGATATCTCTAACACATACCCGCCTGAAATTCATGCTGATGATGATGATGATGATGATGATGATGATGATGATGCATTACATCATGGTGGAGCCCCGCCCCCTCCACCTCCCGATGATACATTCCCAAATACGACATCAGTTGGTGTGCCTGTCGATTTAAAAGAGGAGACACCCACCGCTCACAGGCCGGCTCCACCCCCTCCATCGTCCAATACATATCCTGGTAGTGTCACCAAGTCAACAGTTCTCAGCAAAGACATGCCCACCGTTTCCATGGTGACCACTCAAATGATACAACAAGACGAGAGTGCACATCCTCCCATTCCAGCCATGCCCCCTCGTGGACTATTGGACGAAAGTCCACGAGATGACGAAGAAGAGAATGAGCTGGTTGAGCCACCACAGCCTCTCCATGTGAAACCACCGCTCTATGGTGCAGCACAGGAACCAGTAGAAGAGGCAGGCATACAATCATACTCACCACTGGAGTCACCAATAGCGGCCAACAAGGGTCCGATTCCCACTACAGTGACTGGTCCCATTCCCAATACAATGACTGGTCCCATTCCCAATACAATGACCAGTCCCATTCCCATGTCAGCCACAGGAGGAGCACTGACATCAGATGGAGAGAGACATGATGAAGAAATGCCAGTGACAAGTTTGAGTGAGACATTTACAGTGGGTACTCTCACTGACGAGCTTGAGAGAGATAAAGATGAGAGACCTACTGTGAAACCTGTAACTCCTTTGTCCGCACATCAGCCACAAGAGATGAGAAAAGATGGACTAAGGGAGAGAACATTAGCTGCTTCAAATGATGATAGCAAGTTGCTTAGGAACCAGCATTATCCATTTTCAAAGACAAACAGAGAAGATCGTGACACTCCTCAAACTCACACCACTAAAAGTAGCTCAAGATCAGCTGCTACGTCACCACCACTAAGGGATTCTGCCGATTTTGGCGTTGAAGAACAGACACACCCCTTCACCCAACACCGGCTCCCTCGGAAACCCGTTGGTGCGTCACATTGGGACATGCCCCCTCCTCCTCCCCTTCAAGATCCCACTCGTTTCAGTGAACCAACTTTAGAAAGTTCCTACAAACCAGCTCCTCCCATTTCTTCGCCACAACCACCACCACCAGGTCAGGATACTTTCAATGAAGGCTATACAAAATTGACTCGGCAACCACATCACTTAAACAGCTCACTAGAAACATCACCTCCAGTACAGACACATTTCGAAGGACCTCAAGTAAATTCAGCTGCTACCACGACAACTGGACATCGTCATCGCTACCGGCAACCTCGTGGATCTCGAGCACAACAACCTGGTCACTCTGGATCAAGCTCTTTACCATACGCACCCTCATATTCACCAGTGAGAAATGGGATCGAAAGTCCGAGTGCCTATGATGGTGACGATGAGACTATTTCAGGGATGTCCAGATCGTATCCTGGATACAGTAAACGCTCACCCCACACTCCTCACCACCAAGAGCCAGAGCCACAGAGAAAGGAGATGGCACAACAGCTGCACCACGCTCAGTCCCACGATGAACAGAGAACTCCGAGAGACTACACGAGATCAACTCCTCCTAGACAGACACCCGTACAGCCACACCACCATCATTCTCAGAACCAACAGGATCGCTCCAAAGATCTCCAGGGAGGTCATTCTGTAACCCCTCGCAGCTTCAACACTGTCTCACAGTCATTGCCTGGAGCGAGGGTGGCAGAGAGTCCTCGAGTGTTTGTAGCTGTGATGGACTATGACCCTAACTCATTGTGTACCACTGGAGACCCGGGCAAGGAATTGAGCATACATACTGGTGAGAGTGTGAGGGTGTGAGGGTGTGAGGGTGTGAGGGTGTAGTCAATATCATTATATAAAAGGTTATGTATAATATCTTCCATAATTTACTATAACTTTTGGTATTTGTGTACATGCATGCATCCATGTGCTGGTCAAAATAGGCTAGTAGGGTGAGGTATAAGTTTACCAAAATGACCTAGTCATAAGGAACTATCAATATCTTTTATTCCCTTACCTACACCATATTTGGTAAGCCTATTAATCAATGACCACATGTCCTTCAGTAGCCTTGCAGCTGTTCTAATGGTATGACCTTAAGACTGGTACAAGTGGTTACATATAGGGAAGGTATCGATTATACCACTGCTATGAGTGAATCCATTCCAAGGAGAGAATATAAAGAGTATCTTTTATCACAAGGCAGCTGTCTGGCATTTCATATAAGACTTTGGGTGGTGCGGCTTCAATATCAAGTATATATGGCCTCCTCCCACCCACACACATGCACATACACAATTCATTCCAGCATTATAAAGTTGTACAACAAATTAGTAGATCTAATGTTCTCTTGGCATTTCACAGTCTGCCTGTAACACAGCTCAGTTTCATATAAATCTAGCAATTGTAGTCAGTTTGAATTCTGTCAAAGTTACTTTTTGGAAGTTTTCAGTGCTACTCTTAGTCTATCAGGTTGTCTGGTTTGAACTCACTGTGTGTGTGATATATTGACAATGGCAGGCGATGTGTTGGCTGTCCATGGTGACATGGATGCAATGGGCTACTATAGTGCCTCCTTTGGCAAGCAGACAGGACTGGTCCCTGCTAACTTCATTCAAGAGATGGACATCCAAGATGAGAAAATGAGAGAGAGACTCTTCAACCAGGTATATAATGACAATTCACTTAAGAATCAACCGCATCATAATTAATAATGCAAAACATACAATTGCCAAACGTGTGGCAGTAAGCAGTTCATTTGATGCTAGTCAATGGTTGAGGATGCTACCATGCATGAGAGTCATAAAATTTTAACGTCAGCTAAAAAAACAACACACACACAAGACGAAGATTTATGCACCACAATGATTTTTGTTCTGATAGCAAAATTTAATAGTTAAGTTTGATATCGGCAGCAAAGTTGAGTTAATGACACTTAATCATACATTCCTTCCTCATGTTAATAATAATTACTCATTCAATTCTTGTCACTAGAAATTGAGTCGAACCACCACCACTCCACTTGGGACGCTGAGCTATGCATCAACGGAAGACACGCCCACTTCCTGGGACAAGTACAGCACCTCTGTTCTCATCAAGCCAAGAGAAATGGGTGAGCAAGGGGTTAATGACACAATACATCATGCAGCTGTATGGAACGGCCAGTAATTCAAATGTATTACTTTGATTTATTATTCTAAAGCTAAATTGGGACTTGAATTATTAATATAAGTCACAAATGTTCATATTGATGAGTCCCTAAGAGGAATCCAATGAAAACAACTTCAGTTTGCATCCAAAACAATCCAAAGCAAAAACAACAAACACACATGATTGAGTACAAACAGACATACACAAGATTATAATATTACCAATGCAATACATTTACATAATATATCCACCATTAACTGTCCAAACTACAATTATTCTCACGTGACTAAACACTACAGACTGTCCCCAGCCTCCCAGTCACTTCCAAGTGGAGAAGGCTCTGGGACACAGTGTGCTGCTGGTGAGTTGGCAGGCACCAGCCATGGACTCTGAGAACAAGAGCAATGGGTGTCTGGTCACCGGCTATCAGATCTACGTCAATGGGGAGACTAAGATGCTTGTCAGTGGAGCCAACCAGAACAAGGTATGTAACTATGGGCAGATCAGAGTTTGAAGAATTGTATTATAATTATGAATAGTAAGCAATAATTTTTCAGAGCAGTTGAACCAATTAACTACAACTAGGTGCCATTCGATCTTAAAATTGGTTTAGCAATTACTCTAGCGGGTTTTTTTCTGTTTGTTTTTTGTTTGTTTTGACAGATTTTATTAAATCATAGTCTCATCTAGCTGCATATGATGTAAAAGATAGATAAAAAAACTTAATGATGTTTTGTTTCATTTCACTGCGTCACATCGCAGGCTCTCCTGCCTGGTCTCAAGGTGTCCCAACCTCACAACCTCGGTGTGTCCACCTCCAGTGTGGAGGGGAAGAGTTCAGAGATGGTTACCATCACCTACAAGGGACGACCTCTCAGCGTAAGCCACACTGGCAATGAGAGATGTGATTGTAGAATGCACACATCAGCACTTCTTGATTAGAGGAAGTTCCCCACTGTTATTGTCTTTGACAGTTTACTTTTCTTGGGTTTCAATACAATGAGTGTTTAGAGTCTAAATAATACACATACATATGCAACAAAGGGGCCGCACTACTGTAAACTGAAATTTTATTTGGCTTCAATGCTATTGTATGTGAGGACAGTTCAATCAACGTTATTATGCTGGCTTTTTCTTCGTCAAATGTTATAACATGCAGGCCCACAGTTCTGGCAG
Source organism: Tethya wilhelma (assembly GCA_964030475.1). Taxonomy (NCBI): domain Eukaryota; kingdom Metazoa; phylum Porifera; class Demospongiae; order Tethyida; family Tethyidae; genus Tethya; species Tethya wilhelma. Next base: position 429,171 of record CAXIPT010000018.1, read on the forward strand.
CAATACTTCTGAAACAGAGCCTTACAGAATGGTGAGCAACATACACACACTCACTATAAATCTTCAAATCAACTAATGTTAATAGTTAAACCTCTATTCATGCTTTCAGTTTGTTGCTCTCTATGACTATGATCCCATCAAGAGCTCGCCCAGTGAGAACCCAGAGTTTGAGCTACCTCTGAAAGAGGGCGAGCTGATCAAAGTGTTTGGTAAGGAGCTCTCGGATGGGTTCTTGGTGGGGGAGATCAACAGCCAAAAAGGACTAGTGCCGGCAAATTTTGTCAGTGAAGTAAACACAGCACAAAACAAAGTAAATTTTCTGTGTTAGTGTGAGCATGAATGTGGCTCCATACATCAATAATATTTTCATTCTCTCTCCTCTCCCTCTCTCTCTCTCTCTCTCTCTGATTTGCCTCGATTTAGCAACCAGCTGTTAGTTCCAGTTTCAACTCCTCTTCACTAACAGAGGGTGAGGTTTCGGATAGAACAGCCACTCCCAAGCTGCCAACAACTTCAAGGGTATGCATTACTCTAATTACCCAGCAAACTCTATGTAATATTGAACTGTGATTGTTCGTTATCTTATGTAGAAAATGTTGGCTGTGTTCGACTATAGTCCTGAGAAAGATTCGCCCAACCCTAATCCTGACTTGGAACTGTCCTTCAAGACTGGTGATACCATTACTGTATACGGGCACATGGTGAGCCTTATAGTGTATTATGTAATACTATAGTCACTTTTGTTTCAATATTACATTCACTTAATTGGAAAAGAACACATTACTTTCATTTAATTAGAGAGGAACAGATTCAATATTACTTTCACTTGGAATACATTTAACGTTACTTTCACTTAATTGAAAAGAAACACATTCAATTCACTTACTTAGAAAAAAAACACTATCTATATCCCTACAGCATAGTGATGGTTTCTACAGTGGAGAATTGAATGGGGAGTTTGGACTAGTGCCGTCTAATTTCCTCAAGGAAGTACAGGGGTCTACCTCCACATCACCAACATACATGACCACACCCACCAGGTGGTCACACCCATCAGCAACACATAATGGAGATATGTACGCTAAAATTATTTCGTATACCTGGTTGAAACAATGTCATCACGATGTCATGCTCAATTACAGATCTGGTCCGGCGAATCCCAGTTTATTTACAGAACATGATTTCCTCAATATGGTGGAGCGGTCAGCTGTGACAAACTCAGAGAAGGGAACAGCTGGACAAAACGAAAGACCAAGAACAAATACGTGAGTGAACAAGAGAGTCATGCATCGATTCTCACGCACACTTGCATGTATGATATGTGTACAAACTAATCCTGCCAACACACATGTACCCATGCATGCAGTTCCCCAGAGAAAACCAAGCCAGCTGCTCAACGGCAAAAGAAGAAGAGGTCTTACCATGGACTCTTATTTGGACACAAATCCCACAAAAAATCTCAACCTGAACTTATCTAAAAATATTTCTTTTTGTACATACTCCACTACATTCATGCATACTTACTTAGCCACTGCATACAACATCTCTCATATGACAAATGCTATTTTATTTCCCCAGTATATTTAATACCTGTTCACAGTGTATTGCTGTAGTTTTCCGTTCTGGTTCTTCATGAAAAGTCCTCATAATTTGCAAAGTTTAAAATTTCGCGTGAGTTAAAAATTGCGCAAATGCGCGTAAACATTCTTTCCTAACGACCTCTACCGATTCATTAAGCGGTTTCCTCTCTGTTTGAATATTTGTACAATACACCATTTCAGTGGTGTTTCGTAACTGGAAGATGTTCAGTAAGATCTCTGCCTTCCTCCATCAAGCTGCTGAAGCAACCAGTCAAGTGGTACGTTCACAAATGGTTTGCATTGGTTTGTATTGATGGGCATTAATTAGAAATACCCCACTTCTACAGTTGAGCCCACTCCCAAGCCGCTATGATGAATTTAAATCACACTGGAAGGCCATCACTGATGCCATGACAGCAGATAATGGTAACAGTAGTTTTTTTTATTAATTTCCACAGGAAAATGGCCAATAAATCACTATTAAATCAGATATACAAGTCTATCGTGGCCACCTACCAGTCCTAGTTATCAAGGCCAGGCACCTGAGTGGCTCGACCTTTTGCCAGTTTGCTAGACACTTGCCTGAGCGGGCATTAGAGGGTTCCTTTAGGTTTGGGATTGTTTGTAAAGATTAGACTGTTTGGATTATTTCGTGGCGTCTCTATAAACCCAGATGGTGATTGTACTGTGGAGTCCACTGGTATAGCTGGTCATCTTGACCAGATGGTGGAGCAGCTGTGTGCCGAGGAGGAGGAGAAAGATCCCAGGGACCCTGGAACCATAGTGAGGGGGAGATAGACTGTTGGTAGTCTGTTTGTGGTGGGTCATAGGTTGACTAGTGGAGTGATGTTTTGTGTGTGTGTTTTAACATTGCCTTCATAGGGTCCATGTATGGAGTTTGTACTTCAGCACAAGATATTGAACACCCTCTTCACCACAGCCAAGAGTGACGTGAGTTGAAAGTGAAATGAGTTGTTAATGAACCAACGAACACACAGACCATCTGTTACATGCACACACACACACACA
>CAXIPT010000018.1:431788-504288 GCA_964030475.1 Tethya wilhelma
ACACACACACACACACACACACACACACACACACACACACACACACACACACACACACACACACACACACACACACACACACACTGACAATGCAGTACCCGACTGGAATGAACCATCAGGTGTTGCTCTTCTTCTCTGTGCTGTTGGGAAGGATTGAAAGGCCTCTACTAGATCATGTTAACGTACACCAGCCAGTAATGGTAAGTTGACTATCATCAAGCTATCATCAATTACTTGATGTCTACATTGTTCTTTCCAGAGGCAGATTGCCACCTGTGGTTCCATCCACTCCCCCCGTCTTGCTGCCGATGAGGTCCAGTTCCTGCGGACCATTTGCCTTCGATTGCAGAGGGACTCCAGACTAGCGGACTTCCTCATTGAGGTGGGTGTGGGATATTGATCTATTAACTACATTATTATGTGTGACAATTAATGATTGTTTGGGGTATAGATAAAATTACACTATTTGATCTCTCTCCCACCCATATATATAGGTGGGATATAGTGTGGGGGGTACGCTAAATCCCTCCTATATATATATGGGCAGGCAGGGCAAAATCTTGGCGTACCCCACGCTAAATATCCCACCCACATATAGGAGGGCTTTAGCGTAGGGGTACGCTATTTTCCTCCAATATATATGGGAGTGATTTAGCGTAGGGGTACGCTATTTTCCTCCTATATATATAGGAAGGATATAGCGTAGGGGAACGCTATTTTCCTCCTATATTTTAATATAAAGTACTGGGATTTAGTGTAAGTGCATTATTGCTCATTTCTACATTGGGAGTGGAGTGGAGAATATAGAGAGTAACATGATATCAGTCTGAGAGAAAAGTATATAAAGTATATAATGCAAAGTGAAGAGCTTTGTAGCTATGATGTGTGTACCTCAACCTCTGTACCTTTATAATAATTATTTGCAAGAGTGCAGCCTTGAGACACAAACATCCCACAAGAATGACTCACAGCATCACTCGCCTGAGTCAACAAAAATGGCTGTGAACCTTGTCCACGGACAGAAACAAACAAACATGGTTGACTGTGGGCTGTATGCAATAGCCAATGCCACTGCTCTGGCATTTGGGGAGACTCCCGAACAGAACATCTACAATGAAGGTCAAATGAGAGAACACCAGAGTAGCTGTCTTCAAACCCAAGTACTGCAGCCATTCCCAACAAGAAGCCGAGCAAGAAGACGAAGAAAGAATATTTCCATCACTCTGTAACAATGCACACACACCCTATTATCTCCTGTATTTTTAAACAGTCATTGTTACCTTTCCTTATAAAATTAACATAATTAGTTGGTCTGAAATTGTGATTGTACACTAAAGTCCCCCTCCCAATGTAGAAATGAGCAATAATGCACTTACACTAAATCCCAGTACTTTATATTAAAATATAGGAGGAAAATAGCGTACCACTACGCTAAATCCCTCCTATATACAGGTGGGATATTTAGCGTGGGGTACGCCAAGATTTTGCCCTGCCCGCCCATATATATAGGAGGGATTTTAGCATACCCCCCACACTATATCCCACCTATATATATGGGTGGGAGAGATCAAATAGTGTAACTTTGTACAAACCCAATTGTTTGTACTTCAAAAGTATTCTTTCCCGTGTTGCTCCCTCTAGGACTCGAAGGATCCCAAGTCGACTAAGTCCAGGAGGTGTTTTGTTGTTGTGGAGGCTCTCCTCCGTCTCGTCAACAGCGAGGACAGCCTCGTGGTGATGAAGACCTACGAGTGTCTCCTCACCTGTGTCTCTCTCCAACACTCGACCGTCTCTCAAGCTCTGGCCGACTCCCAGCTGCCCATGCTGCTGGCTTCAAAGCTCCAGTATCACTTCCAGCTCATTCCTCCTTCAACACACCACTCCTCCATCGTAGGATGCCAGGCAGGATGGGGGTGGGTCTTGCATGCCAAGCAGCACTCGTCAATATTATTGCTTATACTGTTCATATCATAATTTAATTGTCCATTAATTTTTTATTATTGTTCTCTATAATATTATGTGTAATCTTGATACTAGAGTTATAACTCACATGTGACTGTAACTATGGTTTCTGCTATAGATATACCCACCAAGAATTAGAATTTGACGGGTTGTTTCCATCCCTTCCCTACACACACACACACACACACACACACACACACACACCATGCAGTGTGGACTATGCTGTTCGTAGTCACACAGTGGACCACTCTCCTTCGACCTATGGACTCTGGCACGTCGAAGCTCTCCTCTCATGGCTGGACTACTGTGAACAGGTGGTTGGACTGGCTCAACCAGTTTTGTCGGACGCTGTGTGCGGAAACATTCACGAGATGGTGCTCACAGCTACACTGCTACCAAAGCTCATCAAGACCATGTAAGTAGACATACTGTAGAACGGGTAAATTTGGCGGATTCACATTTGAGCATTAGTGGTGATCATGTCCTGCATGCTGCATTCTTTATATGCACACATGATTGTGAATATAATAATATTATAACTGTTTAGTGGTTTGAAGAATAATTCGCCAACTATTTGCCAAATTTACCCACTGTATCCTGGCAGTATTTCCTATCAGAGCTCTTTTGATGTATAATTGTCTGTGGAACCTTCAACTCATATTTCTTCTATAACTTTTCCTGTACAGCTCTGAGGAAGAGATACTGATCAGTACTGCTGTCCTGACCAGGATGATTCAATCAGCTACTTGTAGGAGATTGTTACAAGGTTGCTTTGTCAATTTTCTTTTCCAAAATGATTGTTGCATGGCTTATCCATCCACCTCTCTCTCTCTCTCTCTCTCTCTCTCTCTCTCTCTCTCTCTCTCTCTCATCACAGAGCTGGTAGTGTTTGCCCTCCATGACAGCTACACTGTTGGTCAGTTGCGGCACCTGCTCAGAGATGTACTGATCAGTAGAACAAATCACCATAGCGACGAGGTGTGGAGCTCTGAATCTCAGCATGCATGTCTAGATTCCATGTAGCTAGTACACTTTTTTCTTCGTTTCTTTCATAATTTTTTTTTTTTAAATTAACCTTTTCTTACCTTACAGGTGTGTCAAGTGACTCTCCAACTGTTTGATGTACTAATTAGCTCGCCCCTCCCATCAGTTATTAATGATCTCCTATTGGTCCATTGGTCCGGCTCCCATCAAGTGGAGTTCATTGTCCTTCCTGAGAAGCTACAGGAGGAGAGAGAGCAGCTGCAGAAGATGGTGGAGGACTACCTCTCCTTGATGCCTGAGGGGCTTGCCTCCTGTAGGCACGTGAATGGAGATGACGTGGGAATTGAACGATACCTCATTGATGCTCATCATCAGGTTGGAGGTTAAATTTATTTCTTCTGTATAACAGTGGGATAAGAAAACTTTCTCTCTTGCATTATACAGCTTAAAATTGAGATACTAATATTATTTATCATTGCAATTTCAAGACCTACAGTAAAATATTCTAGTTGAAGGACCACTCTCTCTCTCTCTCTCTCTCTCTCTCTCTCTCTCTCTCTCTCTCTCTCCCTGCTCTACAGGTGGCCAAGTATCGTGCTCTGAGTAGACTCTGGAGTGACCAGATGACGGCTGAGGAGAGATCCTCTCTAGAGCAGCACAGTCCCTCTCTCCTCCTCTCCTCCCAGTCCGGTGAACAGACAGCCTCTTTTGACACTGCTAGTCGCCATGAGGCTTGTGAGGGGGTGTTCTTGACATCACTGCTGAATAAACTGGAGACCATGTTGGATCAGGTGAATGGATGGAAAGATTGAATGTTGCACACACTCACACACACTCATACACACACTCACACACACACACACACACACACACACACACATGCAGCCATATGAGATCAACCTGCTCCTGACATCCATTCTCTCTTCACTTGCTTCGTTTCCTCATCCAATGATCGACTGGTTGTTTGCTTCAAACACTCCACAAGATCATCGCAATGTCTACACATCACTAGTGAAGGTAAAACAACTTGTTTGCAATGAAAAAGTAAAGCAAATATGATTAGTGGAATGTCATTGTCAGATATCTTTGTGCTATGAACTAAAGACAAGCATATAATAATGACCTCTTTCTCTCTTCTGTCCTGTCCTGTCCTTGCAGGTCAGTTCCCTGCTGCAGTCCAGAGCTGAGAGGTCTCCAGGGATGTTTCTGAACATTGTTGAAGCACGGCGCAGACTAGCAGGTCAAGAAACGTCTGACCTGTTGAGCATGCCTCACAATGACCTGTTAGAGGGAGCCATCGTCCTGGAGGAGTTTGCAAAGGTAGGCAAGTATATTACAAAGGAGATCACAGATTTGAGTAAGTATTGACTGATGTGTCAATCAATGTGACACAGATTAGTTGTGACTCAATATTCTTGTCACCTGTCCAAACAGTGGTTCACTATCTAATTAGCTAGGGGGTGGGATACAACCTATTGCCTGTGGCTACTCCCCAATCTCACTGTATGTTACTGTTGTGCTCTCTCCCTATATATAACCACCATGGATACAGGAGCTGGCATCCCTTCTCTTTGCTCGTAAAACCTCGGCACTTCTTGCCCTGCCAGCACTGTGATGACAGTGTACATGTAACCAGCCGCTATTAACTCTCTGGTGTAATATATACTGGTGTCCGTCTATTTCATGCTTCCAATCTACATAGTGTGTTTGTCCATCTTGTTATGGATGAATCGTTTTTACTGGATTTTTTTCAACAGGTTTTTTTTTTTGTACTTAGATAATTACATTATATCCAAAAGTTCATTCATCATCTGAAAATATTTACATGTTCATTGATTTGTAATGGTCAAAGTGTGTTCTGTAATTGAACATCTATTATTTTGTATTCTTTTCATCAATATATCAGGAGAATGTAAACACCTTTGAGCAATTTACATTGGTATGCTTGGAATGGCCTGTTTCTTTGATGTGTCCCTCTGAAGCTGCGCGAACTGTTCATCCTCAGAGGGGGCGCACTAATTTGCTATTATCGCCACGTTCGGATGCACGTACAGCTTCCGTACATGAGGTGGGTGGGGCTCGTATCGGAGTAGCGAGGCGCTAATAATCCAGCATACCATTTCAGCGTTTACAGGCATTTGCTCTCTTAACACCCTGGCCACTTCTCGATGCAATCTTTGACCCATTTTCACCTTGAACTAGGCTTGCTGGTGCTAACTCCAAATATTCTTTTAACCGTACTAACCAAAACATTCCAAAATCCACCATCGTATGTACTGCTTCTCTGAGAAACCTAAAATTCGTTCACGTTAACACAGCTCGGCATTGTGCACGCGCTCTGGATAAATTCTCAAGTCTCCAGAAGTTTAGTTTCTCTGCTAGCTTGTGAATTATTTGCAGCTGCTTCTCTCAGTGAACTTCCAAAGACGTCAAATCTTCTTCGCACACTCACACGTACACTTGTTGGATGCAGACTATTATGGCTACTACCGAAAACGATATTGCTGACTGTAGTACTGATATTCCACCGCCTGATGAAGTATCTGCCGAAGTGACTGTTGCAACTGACTTTGAACTGATCCGTAGCAGCTTGGAAGTCGTTCATGGAACTGTAGAAGACTCGCCCAGTGCTGGTATGGTTATTGTAGAAGACCATCATGAACTGGAGAGAAGCTTCCAAGATGGAGAACTTGAGCTTGAGCTTGAGCAAGAGAATGTAAGTTAGCACAATATTATCTATGGCACAATTACATGAAAGTGAAAGTGAAAGTGAATATGATAAAGATGGATATATAGAGTCAATCACATTATGATCATCAATGTATGACTGCATGCTGTTTGTTCATATGATTTCAGAACCCTTCCTTTCAAGTGACGCCAGCTGCCTTTGCAGAAACAGCAACGACTGATATCGACCTTCCCCTCTCCCACACTCCACCCCTCCCCCCTCCACCCTACACTACCGTCACACCACCAGACCATCACCCTTCACACAATAACTCAAACAATTCCAACAGCTGTGAGCAGCTGGTCTGTGATCCAAACCCAACGACAACAGCTCCTCTCTCCATCCCTCCTCCCGTTGTGGCTCTGGGCACTGGTGGCGAAGAACCGCCAAAGAAGAGAACCAAGACAATAAAACATGGCAACATTGATGTGATTCTGGAAGGGAAGAATCTCTGGGATGAGTTCTATCGCAGAGGGACAGAGATGATTGTGAACAGATCAGGAAGGTATAGACTTCATTAGATTGTGATTGTGACTGTAATAACAAGTTCCCACCACAGCTGTAGTGGTATTGCATGCAGTATATAAATGACCAATAGCTATAGGCTGTATGCCAGTGTAAGTACATAAAATTATGTATAACAATGGCCTAAACAATCCAAAGTGCATGGAACTTTTTGTGACGTTTATTTTGCTGAAATAGAAAATGCTCATTTCCTTTGTCACTGACAGTTTAATTTTTAATTTGAGTGGATGATTATCTTTTGTTTTATGTCTTTGCAGGCGAATGTTTCCAGGCTTTTCTGTGTCTATATCTGGACTCAAACCGAAGGCCAAATATACCATGAAGTTGGAGATAGTGCTAGCTGACAATCACCGCTTCAAGTTCCTCAATGCTCGGTGGTTGGCAGTAGGTACAGCCGAACCACAGCCTCTTAGTGAGTCATATGTCCATCCTGATTCACCCAACTCTGGGGCCTTTTGGATGAGGCACGGGATATCATTTAGAAAGTTAAAGATTACCAACAACAAGGAAAGACCTGGAAACAATGTAAGAATGTTTATCAGCAATTAAGTTATCCCTTGCCCGCTTGCTTGCAATTGCTAGCTATAATAGTTTATAGTTTCAATTAGCTGTTTGATATTTTGCATTCTCTATTTCTTTCACATTACATGCAATCTCTTGTTTGCATGATGCACCCATCATTTGTATATCAGGTATTTGTTGTGCTGGTCATGCAATGCCATATTCAGGATGGACGATGGAGTTACAGTATGCATGCAATGCTTTAATGTCCGTGTGTAAATCTGCTAATGTTTTGGGATTCATTGTCGCCATTTATATCAGCTGATGGCTTCATCGTCACTATCTCCTTGCATGCATGCAAACTCGACCATCAGCTTCACATTATGTGTGTGTAGTATTCTTACGTGCAGCGTACTAGCTCTACCATCAATGATTTGCATGCCTATGTTCTTGTTCATCCAGGCTCTGCTCCATTCAATGCACAAGTACAGTTTGAGACTTATCATTGATGAAGAGCGCAAGACTCCGCCAGGAGAGGAGAAACTGCCGGCAAAGACGGTACTCAAGATGGATTTCCCAGAGACGACTTTTGTAGCTGTTACAGCTTATCAGAATGAAGAAGTGACTCAATTGAAGATCACCAACAATCCTTTCGCTAAGGCATTCAGAGAGAATGCTGCAGACATGTAGGTTCACTATATACCTGCTTTACACAGTCGTCATGCCTTGTACACTCTTTTATAAGATCTCTATAGGTTATGATTATGTTGCTCTTTTTTTTTCCTTTTCACCAGGGATTGGGAAACTGCTCAGATGTTGTATGGAAACCAGAACATCTTCTCGCCACTGAGTCAGCCTGATGGCTTTGGTAAGTCAGTGATTTTCATCACAGCAATTACTATTACATAACTATAATAATATTATGCTAACTAAGCTCACAAGTGCTTGCTCTTGGTGATATAAATTATATATACATTTAACCTATGGTATCTTTTCCCCCATCACAGGCAACCACCCGAGAGTCCTCCCCTCTCCACTCCTCCCACCTACACCCCTCACAGCCTCAGCCTTCCCACCCATCTCCCCTCTCAACAGTCTCCCGACCCATCACGGAGCTCCTGCACCCGGCTATCTCACTCCTCAAGGCGGCCAGTTCCCTTACTCCACTGTAGCTTCCCCACACTACTTCCAATGGCCGCCGACACAGTCCAACACCAGCGGCACACATCGGCTACCTCCGACTCAACAACCGACAAATTCTCTCCACGAACATTACAACTTTCAACCGTCGCTACATCACTCTCACCCTCACTTCCCTCCTCCTGTGTCCCACCACAACCACACTGTACCCCCGGCTCCTCTACCTCAGCACAAATCTCCCCTGCTCGACGCCGGCTTCACCACCTTCACCCCTCCCCACCTTCACCACCAGCACCACCCTCACCAGATCAAATCGTCACAAAATACGACACCACCACAAGTCAGTGGGGCACTGTCTAGTAACCTTCCTGACTTCGATAGTGTGTTTGCTCCTCCCTATGTTGGAGGAGGATCAATAGCAAAGTTCAATAGCAGTAGCTAGAGATTATGATAGATAGGAGAGATATATATCAATGTCCATGTTGTATATATAGAATTTAGTATAGTTATCCATTTAATAAGTAGTTTCAAATTGTTATTATGTAAAACAGCAAAAATATTAATGATCAAAACCATGCACGCAAAGACATAAACGACAATAAAACCATTTATCATCAAAATGTAATATCAAATTTCCTAAAATTCATTTCTTGTCATAAATCTTACACACACAAGTGCATGAAGGCAACACAACTACACATTATGGAACAGCAACATAATAAAATTACATGTAATGCCTATATAGCCAGTCATCGGTAGGAGGAGGATGGTCGTCAGTGCCTGGCATCTCGGGCATAGTACTCATCCAACACAGACTGAGGGATTCTCTTCAACATCTCCTTGGGGAAGATTCTCAGCAGCTGCCAACCAATTTCTAGTGACTCAAATACTGTACGGTTCTCATACACACCTGTACAACATAGACTTGGAATGGTAAGGGGTCGTCAAGTATAAATGCCAGAATGAACTCACCTTGAGTGATGAAGTTCTTCTCAAACTTTTGCAGGAACTCAAGATAGAGTAAGTCATCAGGAGTGAGAGCTTCCTCTCCTACCACAGCCTTCATGGCCTGCACATCCTTGCCTATGGCATAATTGGCATACTGGACAGAGACGGGAGAGAGACATCTTTTCACTCCTAAAAAAAGAACAGTTAGAAAACAAAGGTCCACTTACCAGTTGGTTAGAGACATCAGCATGATCCCTGCGGGTCATTCCTTGTCCAATGGCCGACTTCATCAGACGAGAAAGAGAGGGCAGTACATTAATAGGAGGATAGATCTGTGAGAAAAGCCAGTAAATAAAGTCAAAGTTGGATTTAAATGGTACAAATACACCAACCTGTCTGTTGTGCAGTTGCCTGTCTACATAGATCTGTCCCTCAGTGATGTAGCCGGTCAAATCTGGGATTGGATGAGTGATGTCATCGTTAGGCATAGTCAAAATGGGGATCTGAGTGATGGAACCATTCCTTCCTTCAACACGACCAGCTCTCTAAAGACAAAAAAAAATTATGTCAAGATAAGCCTTCTTCGTGCAAATAACACACCACATACTAGCTCTGTACCTCATAGATGGTGGCCAAATCAGTGTACATGTAACCAGGGAAACCACGTCTACCTGGTACTTCCTCTCTGGCAGCTGACACCTACAGAGAAAGGGAGAGAGAGAGAGAGAGACAAATAGTGAATGATGCTCTCCAACTGGAACTAGTCCATCAGTAGTCTCACCTCTCTCAGAGCCTCAGCATAGGAGCTCATGTCAGTGAGAATAACAAGGACGTGCTTCTCCAATTGGTAGGCCAAAAACTCAGCAGCTGTCAAAGCTAGACGAGGGGTGATGATACGTTCAATACTGTGAGGAGGGAATCACAAAGAAATTTAAAATAGTCCTTAGCAAATTTGGCTCTCAAAAAGCATTGAAACATACGTTGGGTCATTGGCCAGGTTAAGGAAGAGGCACACATTCTGCATAGACCCATTCTCTTCGAAATCTTGTTTGAAGAACCTGGCAGTCTCCATGTTCACCTAAATCCAGAGGCAAATCTCGTGACAAGTACTTCAGCTGTGAAGCAAGCACCTAGTCTATGAAAGTGTAACACACAGTAAACTTACACCCATGGCTGCAAAAACAATAGCAAAATTGTCTTCATGGTCGTCAATGACTCCTTTGGTTTGGTCTAGCTTCACCAAACCACCTTGGCGACAGATTTGAGCTGCAATCTGAGAAAGAAATACAACATCTTGATACTTTCAACTCTCATTTTAGTCTTGACTGAGAGTGAGAGACTCACATCGTTGTGAGGCAGACCAGCTGCAGAGAAAATGGGGATTTTCTGTCCACGGGCAATGCTGTTCATGGTGTCAATGGCAGAGATACCAGTCTGGATCATCTCCTCAGGGTAGATACGAGACCATGGGTTGATGGGCTGACCCTGGATGTCAAGGAAGTCCTCTGCCAAGATCTTGGGACCCTTATCTTTAGGCTTCCCTGATCCATTGAATACTCGACCTAGAGAGAGAAAGAGACCACAGCACTCTTGAATACTTTGCACTGAGCCAATTTATGCTTCTTGAAATGATCTCGGTCTTTGTCACTGACCTAACATGTCTTCAGAGACGGGAATCCTCAGGATATCTCCTGTAAACTCACAAGTAGTGTGCTTGGCATCAATACCAGAAGTGCCTTCAAATACCTACAGGTTGGTGAAGTGATGCATTGTGTAGTATGAGAGATTAGATACCAATTAATGTGTGTGTGTGTGTGTGTGTGTGTGTGTGTGTGTGTGTGTGTGTGTGTGTGAATGCTCTCACCTGTACGACAGCCTTGGAGCCACTGACCTCCAAGACCTGTCCACTTCTCTTAGTGCCATCGGAGAGAGTCAGGGACACAATCTCAGCATACTTGGGAAACTAGAGTCACCACATAGATCATACATAGCACAAAATTCAAGAAAGATGACAAGACTTGATGATGCAACTTGATCATGTGATTACAAGAGCTAGACAATGCCAGCCACCTAGTTAACACTTAGAATGAAAGAGCTGCTTCTGTTGCTGAACAAGCTAGCTGCTTGCACAGCCACGATCAAGATAGCAAGCATCCAGCACAAGAAACACATAGATATATCTATAGCACACCCGTAAATCTACTCCCATTTTACCTTGACATTGTCTAAGATAACCAGTGGACCATTTACACCAGACACCGTTCTGTAGGCTGGGGAACAAACACACACATACAGAGACATAGGAATCATCAAAAGATGCACGTACACCCCACCATGATTACCAAGCACACCTACATATCAACCCTTCCTGCCTCAAAACGACAGGGGTTTATTTTGCATGCTAAATGCATACTTAGTGCAACTTATAAACAATTCTCAGTTGGCTCACTCAGTCTGGGTTGCGTGATGTAGTCTCTGGTCACCGCAAAAGTGTGCTCTCTCGCTGCTTCAATGTCTAAAAGCGCCATGACTTTCTCTATTTTCTCCTACCTCCTTTTCTGTACTGAAAAAGATTCCTGTTCCGTAATTTAGAAACAGTCACATGTCTACCGAAAGAGCTCCACCCCCTTTTTCGTACTGCGCATGCGTAGGAGCGTTAATTGCTTCTCGAGCACTTTGCACAAATTTGGTAGCATTTCCAAGATTTGTGGTATCGAAGAAGACACAGTGATAACCCAGTCTAGGTACTTAGTGGTCTAACACACACATCACATGCAAAACCACCATTGTTAATGTTCTCTTAACCAAGTAAAACAATTCTGTTTTTACTGCTATAATCTATGTACTTTTAGCAACAATTTTGATTGCTTTTCTAACATCCAAAATATATAAGTTTTTAATAACATCACTTAAATCAACAAGAGGTGAATAAATTAAAGTAAAATCTTCCAGTGTACACACTCCCAGAGAGAAAGGATATGTTTTGGTTTGTAGAATAAACACAAGAGATAAAATGCACGTACACAGGTCAGTTCCCAATACCTGAGAACATGTAGTGGCTAGGTAATGCTAACTGCTTCCTTGTCCATCCCATCCCAAAGAAGAAACTTCTGACTAGCATTCAATTATTACCTATCATTTGTTTCAAAACACAACGTGAGCTATAACATAAACAGTCACACTCAGACTGGATTGTTCTGGTGCACACACCTGCACGACTGTAGTGTCTATCGTTATGTCCAGTGGAAATGAATGGTTAGGCAGGACCTTGTTTTGGAGTGTTCAGTTTATCAAACAAAACAGCCAAAGTGGTAGTATTGGGTCCCAAATTGGCCCCCATTGAGTGGGTGTTGACCAAACATCAAGTGTTTAGTATTATAACATAACAGCTAGTTCACAGATATAGCCAGACAGCTAGAGTAGAATGAGTGGGCGAGCAAGACAAATACAAGATGGTTCAGATAACAGACCTTGAACCTAGTATTGAATCCACTGGGATTAGTTTTTACAACAGTAATACCACTGGCTATTATCTATGGCAAAAATGGTGGCTGCCGTGTTAGGAAATTGATAACATTCCTTGTATCTATTACGGCTCCACCGAAAGGAAATTCATAAAGTTATCAAAACATCAACATCCTGCTGTCGCTGTATAGCACCCACGCAATGCGCCACTATGCCCACGCAACAGGGCTTTTTTAGTCGATTTTTTGAGGCCATCCTTCAGTTGAATCATCTCGTTGTTTGTGAAACTTCCAAGTGGAACAGTGTTGATGTTTCATGCCCACCTCACTGATAGCTATTTAAGTCAAGTGAGCGTCGTTAGAATCAGTGAAAAACAAACCTTTATCTTCGAGTGAAATAAAAAAGTTGACACTCAAAAAAACTATCTTAGAGATAATTGGCGAAGACAAACTGGCTGACAAATCTTCTAATCATTTTCAGCACTCAATGGCAAGTGTACAAGTGTGCCCACCGATCAACATCCACGGTAAATGTGTCTTTGATTTTCAAGGCGTCATGACTCCTTCAAGCTTTCCAGGACCGCGATTCGAGATCAACATGCCGCCGAGTCCACGATACCACCACACCAACGGAGTACTGTCGCTTCCCGCGCACAGCAACTACCTACAACACCAACAGGAGAGCAAGTTCCAGCCAAGCTCGGCACCTCTAGCGATGCCGAAGTCCATGTACAACCCTCTGCCACCTCTTAGTAGCGCTGCAGCGACTGGTCTGAGCTACTGTGAGCCAACCAACAATAACTTCGGCTTGATGAGCGACCCAGCGACTACACAATCGAAAATACACTCACTACACAGTACACCACTCACACACAACATCACAACAACAGATCTGACCCCGGGAGAGATCAACGTCCAAAGCCCACACAGTGTCAGCATGCCTGCCAGTCTCCCCATTGACAGCGGCAAATCTTGGTATCCAGCTAATAACGTCCGTCCATCTCCGGATACTCCCGTTTCCACTACACTAAGTAGTGTCCTCCCAAGTTGGCCACCCATGATGGCAGAGCACGGTGTGAGTACACAGAGTCTTCCACTGACGAGCTCGATGCAAAGCGCTCTCAACCAGCCCTCGCCAGTGACTGCTGGAATCACACAGACCATTGTGACACTCTCGGACAACAATCTCGGTCAAATGAAACAACAGCCCACGATCCTCCCACCTGTTACCTCCCAGACGTCCGTCCTGCAGATGAGCGATATTCCACAACACCTAACCTTTCTAGCGTCAAATTTGCATCAAGATTTACCTCTCTCCATGACCCAACCAGCTCATAATCCTTCACTGACAGTGGATCCACCAGCCCCCATCCTCAACAGCTTTCCCAACAACCTGTCTAACTTACATGTCACAGGAAAGAGGAAAACCCCTCCTAGAAGACAAGCTAATAACTCCACACCTAAAAAGCCAAAGGCACCGAAACCTCCATCAGAAAAACCTCACATTTGCCCAGTGGACAACTGTGGAAAGCGATTTTCCAGGTCGGATGAACTCACTCGACACCTCAGAATACATACGGGACAGAAACCGTTCCAGTGTCACATCTGTCTACGGTGTTTCTCGCGGTCGGACCATCTCACAACACACATTCGTACACACACGGGCGAAAAACCGTTTGCGTGTGAAATCTGTGGACGAAGATTCGCACGATCCGACGAGCGCAAGAGACACAAGAAAGTCCACGACAAGGAAGCTGCTCGTGAACAGGCCAAGTCGCAGCTACAACAGGCTCAGAATCCAGAGATTGCCTTATCGCCAGAGGTAGCCATCACCACAGCACAGAACACTGCTGGTGGTGTGTCACTGTTACACGCAGAGCAGCAAATTAGTGCCGTTGAACTGAAAGTAGAGCCCACTCCTCTGTCTCCATTACAATGACCTAGTCAATGATTTTTACACTTAGACTTATTTTTTTCCTTTTGTTTTTTTTTTATTATTATTTTCTTCTGGAGTAATTGCTAATGTCGACTCTCTGGTATAATACCTTGTCTGTTTACAGCTATTTTCTTGTTCCTGTACAAAGTTTAATAACAGTACTTGTTTTTTTCTTTCTTATTTTTCCCCTCTTGCTCTCTGTCTTTGTGACTCAGCACTGATCTCAGTATTGCACCACGTAAAGTCCCATCTATCCCCCCCACATATCCCCACCCGTTGGCCGTGCATTCACTTTTTGTCCAATTTTTTTTGTGTGTGTTTTGTGTCGATCTTGTGTTTGTAGCTGCGCTAGCTGTTATACTTTCATTGATGTGTTGTTTTTTTATGTAGTGGACATACAATTGTTTATTTTCTATATGGAATTTTAATTATTTGACGCACCACTCGTTTTAATTTTTGTTTTTCCTGAGTACGTTTTAGTTTGATTTATATTTATCGCAAAAGATCTGGTCACAAGTTCGACATATACACGTCGTTTGATTCAAACACACTTGTTGTAGCTATATGAGTGCATTCTGTTGTGTCTGTGTGTGTACAATTATTGTACTGTATATATTCATGTCTGGAAAAATTAATCCTTTTATTGACCTGAGAAAACAATTTCAAGTATAAATCAAAAGTCGTAGGTAACTATTTTAATAGTACAACTGCATGCTGGCAATAGCAAGCTAATAATACCTGAGTAGACCACTCACTACACACGGCATTGCTACACATACTGTTAGATCTATAGATCAGTGATGCTTTTATTATTATAGATGTATGTATATATATGTATGTATATGCACACTTTCTTCTACAGAAATGAATCTGATTCTATAGTAATGCACTTCTAGTATAATTTATAAGACTTCTGAAGAATGTGGTATAATTATCATAATAAATTGTTAAGTTATAGTATATTCCGCACACACACACCATCCTAGTCACTTACACAAGTGTAACACATACAGAGCAGAGTGACTCCATGGATCATTGCATGTGCCCACACAGTCATCCAGCTATAAACAGTGTAAGCAAGCAAACAGCAAACGTATCACCTTCCCACACACACAAGATATGATTAAAGCTAGCTACTATAATTATATAGTGGCTAAGTTATTCCCAGGAACACTGTGACTCCATTCCTCGTGTTTTGAAGCAAAACAGACAGATTTACACATTCATGTATCGATTGCCAAAAGTATTAAATCATGCATATTTTTAATACACTTGACTAATTCAAGCACAATAGATGCTTATTATTAACGATTGATGATGTGCGATCGAACCTACACACACAAGAAGATCAATGACAATTTCTTCTAAATGATTAAATTTCAAAAAGCTTCTCTAACGTTAACAAGATTATAACAATCAAGTAAGTATGTACGCCGTCACGCTAAAAGTGGAACACACAAATGATTGATAAACGTGTCTCAAATCTCCAAGGAGTTGATAATACGTATCTTGACTCCAAGCCCCTAGGCTCACTCACACACGCCACAACCTAGCTCATACATGCTGCACCAGTTACATCACTAGCCTAATCACGCAACCCTGTCCCCAACTCTGTCTATTGACAGCTCCATTTAGCCATGGCAATCTCATAGTAACACTGGCTGTCAACATTGGTTGGTCCCAAAGCTACAGTATAAAATACCATCAGACGTACGGTTACATGCACACGTATACACAAACTCAAACAACATGAAATTAAAAGCAACACGTCTACAGAAAAGGACAAGAAAAAAGCTCATTTGGACACTCGATTCTTGGCTTGTCCATCTTCCTTGAGTCTGAGTGGTGAGCAGCCCGCACCTAACTACAATGAGGGGGTGAGAAGGCCCTCTTTAGGAAATGGCGAACACATTCTTGTGACCATTTCCAAGAGAGTGACAGTTCCGCCCCAGCAGTCACAGACCTCCAATAGGCAGTGATATGTGAAATGAGTGGTCGCAAATGTAATTGGACAAGTGTAAACACACACGCAAAAAAGGACACAGTCTGAAGATGCATGTACAATAGCTGGCATGTATGAGTGGAAAGAGTTGTGCTCAAAATGGTCAACGAATGTTATTAAGAGGATAATGTTTTCGTTTGAGGGTCCCTTGAAGGAAAGAGAGAGCTCAAAAAGAACTTCAGCCTGGAGTTGTTCCAACAATAGACAGCGCTCTTATACCATCTAGGTGTCTCTCTGTCTCCTTTTGGAGCTCCTCTTCTGACTTCAGCTCACTGGTGCCTCCCTGAAGCTTGCTTAGGCTGCTCAAGAGGCTCTCACTGCATTGGTGGTAGTACAGACCCTGCACATTGAATATCATGAGGAGGAAGCAGTAGAGAACACTTGTATGATAATGTAGTCTATTACTGCCAGACCTTCACCCAGTAAAAAATGCGAGGGTAAAAAAATTAAAAAAATAAAAAATGAAAATAAAATAAAATTAAAAAAAAAGAGGAAAGTTTTACTTAGTCATTTGTGCAATTTCGACTGTGTGATATTGATGAAACTAACCTGTGATTTGATGACAGCTTCCAGACAGAGGTCAAAGTACGCCACTCTGTTCTCGTAGAGCTCTGGCATCTCTTGCGTGAGACGACTGTGGATCCTCTCATAGTCTGTCTTGGCCGACGTGAGGGAGCGCTGCATCTGTGGCAATGAGGGAGCAGGAAGATCATCAACAACATTACACACAATGACATAACCAATACCCATGCAGTCAAGTTTTGTACAAACAAGAGCAAAGCTTATGACCCACGAAAGGACACATCATGACAAAATAGTGAAGACCTTCCAATTAAAGCATTATTACCAACCTTTTGCACTGTGATATAAGCAATTTAGTAGGATTACGAGGACCCCCAATAAAGCAATATCTACCAATTATTTTAATATGCTCAAGTATGGAGGAATCCAGCTTTTGGGGGAAAACATTTTCTCTATGTGTAGAATAGGGTTACACACACACACACACACACACACACACACACACACACACAAGCTTTACAGCCATGATACGAGCCACACAGCTGACATCTCTCAGACTGTAGCTGAAGACAACAACAGCCTCCCACCATCACAGCAGTTGCCCCCACACAGAGGTACACGTTAGGAGACAACATACCAACAACCCAAATACACACACACAACGGCACGGCGGCCAGCACACGCGAGGGAGGTGTGCCACTCACAAGATCCAGCTTGGCTTGCCCTCCAGCTTGCGTCTGAGGGTGGCTGAATTTGCGCCCTTGCTTCTCCAACTTGCTCTGTTGTCTCTCATACTCCTACAGTGTTTGTGACATTTGAGTGAAAAGCTGTAGCAACACCATTTTAGGAGATGGTGGAACACAAAGGGGGAGGCTATAACATGGTGCCTGTGTACAGTCTCAGAGTGTGTGTGTGTAGCACTGAGGCAGCCACAAAAAGAAAGCCCACATGTTATTGTAAGAAAGCTTCCTGTGGTTTGGGGATCTCACTACTACAACTGCTCTGCTGGCCATAAGAGAGAGGACTTGGTGAATTTGTGGGGGTTGGGAAGAAGCAAAGATAAGAGTGTGTATGTGTGTGTGTGTGTGTGTGTGTGTGTGTGTGTGTTGGAGCATGCATATTATACCTGGAGTTTCAGTTCCCTTTGCTTGGCATAGTATTCCACTTGCTTATAGACTCTGTTAAATCTGAACATGTGTGCATACATGAATGTGGTTTACTTGGTGTGCCTTGTGTCTACATAGCAAGTCTGCATGTCTATGTGTGTTTGTGTGTCCATTGCTTTACTTTTTTATCGGTTCTGTGAAAGTGATGTCTTGGTTTGACTTGAGTGTCTTTGAGTGAGAGTAGAGATCTTCCATCGTCGAGCCTAGAACCTCAACCTACGTAGTTCAGTGTGTGTGTGTGTGTGTGTGTGTGTGTGTGTGTACGATGTATGTATGTGTGTACATGTATGTGATAATAACATGAATCTAATTATGTCAACACACAGCTACTAAAACATGCACAAACCATGGCTGGTTGAATGGATGGCCATGGATGAATCACCTCACACACTGTCTACACATTTGTGAAATAAACATGAAGTAGCTAACCACATCCTCCTGTTAGTCTAGGCTGGGCCGCATTTCCCCAACCTTTCAGTCTAAACAGCACACACACACTGACACATGTTGAAGATCTCACTACCTTGAAACTGTTAGCTAGCTGCTTCACCAAACAACAGACAAAACAGACAATGGAAGTCCGTGAGAGAAACATTGAGTTGTCTCTTTGAAATTCATGTAAGTATATCGCAATATCATCACAATTGATGTAATTAATTGGCTGGGTTCATACTCATTAAGTCATTAAGAGTAATGGAGTATAGCATGTTGCTTGTAGCCAGGAGAAAATCCAGAAATCTTGGTAAATTGGACACACACACACTCACACACTCACACAGACACACACACACACACACACAGACTTGAGTGTCTTTGAGTGAGAGTAGAGATCTTCCATCGTCGAGCCTAGAACCTCAACCTACGTAGTTCAGTGTGTGTGTGTGTGTGTGTGTGTGTGTGTGTGTACGATGTATGTATGTGTGTACATGTATGTGATAATAACATGAATCTAATTATGTCAACACACAGCTACTAAAACATGCACAAACCATGGCTGGTTGAATGGATGGCCATGGATGAATCACCTCACACACTGTCTACACATTTGTGAAATAAACATGAAGTAGCTAACCACATCCTCCTGTTAGTCTAGGCTGGGCCGCATTTCCCCAACCTTTCAGTCTAAACAGCACACACACACTGACACATGTTGAAGATCTCACTACCTTGAAACTGTTAGCTAGCTGCTTCACCAAACAACAGACAAAACAGACAATGGAAGTCCGTGAGAGAAACATTGAGTTGTCTCTTTGAAATTCATGTAAGTATATCGCAATATCATCACAATTGATGTAATTAATTGGCTGGGTTCATACTCATTAAGTCATTAAGAGTAATGGAGTATAGCATGTTGCTTGTAGCCAGGAGAAAATCCAGAAATCTTGGTAAATTGGACACACACACACTCACACACTCACACAGACACACACACACACACACACACACACACACACACACACACACACATTCACATTCACACACTCACACACTCGCACACTCACACACACTTAATGGTTTGTATTGACAAGATACTCTTCCAATCCCCCACCCCCCCACAAATGTACTAGGTACATAAACTGATTATCATCATTTCACAAAGGGCCCGCTCTCATCTTTTGTTCATCAAGAGCCAAGCCTTTGGAAACAGAAACAGAAACCAGAGAAGACAACTCAACTCAAGCATCTAATGTAATCATCATGTCAGCTTATCAGAGAGAGCTCATAATGGAGCCTTGACAACGAGTGTAGTTGAAAGAACTGAAAAGATAGCTTTGTGCTACCAAACATGATCTTGTTGTTAGAAATACATGCACACAACCGGGCGCATGCGACCTACCACAACATTACCTTTTAAGGCCAACAAGCGAAACAACCTTAAAAGTTCAGCTCACAATCAGCACACAAATCATTTATTTCACACATAAACAGCAAGTGAGCTCACTCACTCGATCACACAAACACTGACTCAAACCACAAGGATATCGAAAATGGTGAAAAATAATCGCCTACAAGTGAAACCAGAGACCCTCTCACTGACCATTTTTCAACGTACACCCCCTAATTCAGACCTTCCAAGGAGAAATTTTTGCACCAAAACAGATTCAAGAAACCTTTCACACACACACACATACATATATACATACACACACGAGTAATGAGGCCTGGAAGTGCATCCTGCCCAGTGGCATTTAGCTACAATTGAACAAAGCCTCACAACTCCACACAACTGCACCAGCTGGTTGGCTTCAAGGCTCTCTTTGTGTGGGAGTCGGTGATAAGCCAGAGCTGAACAGGTGGGCACTAGCCTTCCACACAAACCACAGCTTGTCCTAAACTATTCATTTGTGTACTAATTGACAACATTGCTTAATTGTTTTAATTGCTCACAACACAACACAACACTCTGCATTTGTGTAGCAGTACATTGTCTTCAAGCTCTCTCTCTCTCTCTCTCTCTCTCTCTCTCTCTCTCTCTCTCTCTCTCTCACCACCTAATGTGTTGTGCTGAGACAGTATGTGTGTGGCAGTGTAGCTTAAGACGAGACATTAAGCTCCCCGGCTGAAACTATTCCTGGATTGCGTGGGTGGGTCAAGTGGAGTGAGACTAACAGAGACCGCTGGCTCTCCTGCGTAGGCTGTCTTTGTTTGTTGACAACCATTCATAGGAGGTGAAGCGTAATACAAGAAAGAGGGATAGACAGACACCTTAGTTTTAATGTCTCTCCACATACAAGGGGAGAGATGTGAAGGCAGAGACAAGGCATGCAGTGGGAAGAGAGAGAGTCGGAGGGTGAAATGAATCGGCATTCCCGGCAAACGATATCAAAGGTTTGTTTCAATGAGCGAGAGCAAGTAGGCGCAAACAGGTGATCGATTAAGTTTATTGGATATTGGTGATCTCAACGTCTGTGCACACACACACACAACCGGATCTTACACTTTGAGTTAATGGCTAGAGTGGGTTCAAATGGTGTAATCTAATTCTCCCACTCATTTGAGTAATTATTCATGATGTGAAAAATTAGCTTGCAATAACAACACACATAGCATGCCTGTAGCTAGCTGTATACTAGTGAAAGGATATGTCACGTTTCACACTTTTTATCGACTGTTTTTTTTTATGCTTTTGGCTTCTCTTTCTTAGGAATGGACATAAAATCATTTACAAGAAAAACAGTTTATGGAACAAAAGATTTCAAAGCAACAAAAAACTACAACAGTTTTGTCCATTTCCCTCTGACACTTAACAACCACAAACTGCCTGACAGGAAATGACAGGTAATTGTTTCATCACTGAGCTGAGTGAACAGCTGCAAGAAAAATCAACTGTAAAAGTACTTACTGCAGCAGTACAAATCCAAACTTCGAAAGCCTATAGCTACCTTTGCTGTTTTTAAAACTAATGTGAACCACTTGCTTGTGTGTACACACAATCACACGATATGTAGCACAGAACTCCAACTTTTCATCTTGAGGAACAAAAAAAATTGGAGCTATATACATATGCATAACAATACTCTGCAATTTAGAATTCTGAAGCCTACTTGCTGTTGTTGAAGACCTGTCAGTTCAACTCCAGAGGGCACACAAGCGTTTAGAGTTGTAACACGATACCTCTTTAAAACAAGCATAAGGTCATTATCTCTCTAGCCACTTTTGAGCTGTGACCATTACAAGCCCAGCGCTCTTTCTAGGGGTCAGCCACTAACAGGACCTTGCACCAACTCAATATAGAACAAATTAGGTTAACTTTGAAGCTAATGAAGTAAAAGAGCACCAAGTACATTATAATACAGAAGTGGGGAGTAATACAATACCTAATTTACGAACAGAAAAACAATATCAGGTGCTTACGGAGTACAGAGAGAAAAACAAGAAACGGCAAAGTCAGCAAAACATGAAATAATTGGAGAGTGCACTCGGAAATGACAAGCACTTGAAGGGGTCAGTCGTTAATCTTCAGGTACATGTAAGATCAGTATTGTACTGCATACTTTCTAGGAACTGGCTGACAGGACAGAGTCAATGGTATTTGGTGAGTATAGAGTAGATATTCAATACATGGAATTAGTTACAGGAGATCTTCTAGTATCTCTGAGCATGCTATAGTTTTACTCTATTCAGGAAGTACATTGAACTCTGTGACTGTGACATCACATTATGCTAGATGATGTCACATCCAAAAAACATATCAGGCCAGTTGACCCTGGAGTATTCTACATACCACTAGCACTATATAACTGAAATTCATACCGGGTATACCACATAGGATGACAGTGATGCAAAATTACATCACGATCACATGATGACATCACACAGATGACTTATATGGCCTATGGTAATAATTATCATTGATTATGCTAAGTGGACCGAACATAATGGACCTCACAGAGTCTAGGCAAGCATTAAGGTGCCTGACTTGATGAATATCTTACAAGGAGTAGCCACTAAGCCTCCTCTTAAAGGCAGCCAGTCAATGATCCAATCCATGAAGGTGTACCAAGCTGAACCTTGCCTTGTAAATCAATTTTAAAGCAGAAACCACTTTTAAAGCCACCCCAACCTCACCCAATTTATAACCTAGGCACTATATTACTATTATCACCATTTCCAAGCATTAACTCTTTACCATACCTCCACAATAAAGCACAATGCTACTTCACATCCCTCTTTAGACAAATACAAAAAAGAAAAACAAGCTGTCTCTAAACAAACAAAACTACATCCACCGATAAACAGATTTTGCAAAAGGTATCAAGTACAACAATTATCATCGTTGCTTGCCAACGTCTATCACATTAACCTGGCCCAGACTCACAGACATGTAGAGCACCAGCTCTTCCCACACAGCTAACTGAACTACATCCTTCCATCTTGTGCGTGTGTGTGTCCTTTAAGTCCTGGCCACAGTCTGTGTGTGTGTGTGTACAGTGCTAGCTAGCTAACCAAGAAGAGACAGACAGAGAGAGAGACAAACAAGTCTTCTTCTTGACCTCCACATTGTTAAGAGAGATCACACCAAACAAAGGTATGTGTTTGAAGAGCCATATGTGGTCAGAGGGATGGCTGTGTGTGTATGTGTGTGTGTACACCCAGCAATGTACATGTGAGGGACATATGGGCATGCATCTAATCACTGCTTGTGTGTGCATCCCATGGGTGAACCACTTCCTTTGGGGCTAGCCACAGGCACACACTCAGAGCATGCCACAATGAAACACCACCTAATCAACACCCTCTGGTTATGTCACCAAAAATATCTCCCTTCTGGGTTGAAAATCATCCTTTTTCTAAAACCACCTTTGAAGGTGATTAGCTTTATGAAAATGTATGGCTACCCTGAGAAAGAGTGGGCAGGTGGTTTTCAAATTCACATCCTTTATGTTTGTATCCCTTCAACCACTCATTTTAGAAAGAGTTGTACAGTGAGGGTCTGCAGTTAGGTGGGTGGCAGTGACTAACACCCACACTTTCTTTGAAACCCCAGACAATGGTTGGTATGTGAGTTGCCTGCCAACTCTCACAAGCCTCTGTGGCTAGTATAATTGCATCTAGGTGCATTGGCTGTATGCACAACTGAGGTGTACATTTAGCAGATAATGCTTTAATTGCCATTCAAGTGGAGTGTTATAAACAGTGATATGAAAGACAAAAATAATAATAATTATGCAAAGGCTATAGAGACGCATCCTTGGTGACAGCATAAAGATATGAATTGGATTAGCATGTGAATTGTCCATACATTTGGTAGGATTATACTAAAGCTCACATCAGGAAGTGTATTAATAATACAATTTCCTATGAATACATAAATATAGCTACTTTATAAAAAAAGGTTTATTTCCCTCTCACCCATAAACACTCTACACAAAGCATATATGAATATACTTTCCCCTAAGAAGGGAATGGCCCCAGCTTATCTCTCCCCCCCCTCTCTCTCTCTCTCATGATATCTCAAAAGGCAACACTCACCAAGAAAGGTCACAAACAAGCACTGGCCACAATGTATACACACAAAGGAATGACATCATTTCATTTTGGAAGTGCCACATACAAGATAGCCAGTGTTTTCAAAACATGTTTTCCCCCCAAATCTCTATCTCTCTTTCTCTACAATGGCAGCTGCTGGGGATGTTTGCATTGTAACCAATGACAACAATCTAGCATTAACAACATGCACTTAGTACAAGGAGATGTTATTTTATCATAGGCCAGTTGTTTCCAATCAACATTGACTTTCAATTCACATTTACCAAGCATTATGCAACAAACACACACACACATTTACAGTGCTGATTGAGGGGGTGGACATTTTCAACCGTATTATTTTTTGGCTAGTATAGTGGGGGGGTGCATAAATACATACGTACATACATACATATATACATTGGTTGAGAATATGAGTAGCATCAATATTCATGATGTGTCTGTACCTGTAAGAGTGCATAGGAGATTAAACATTGAACTCCAATTGACCCTTTACACTGACATCCTGTTGTGTTTGAAAACTATGCCATGCTACAACACATACATTATACACTTTTCAGCCACCAATACATTAGTTATGTGCATACTTCTTGTGTTTTACAGATTTTTGTCTGTCTGGTGCAATTATATCTCCCAAAGGCAGCTGATACATGCAATTACAGCTCACAAGGTCTAATACATAACCCACTAGGAATGAAGGCACGCTACAGGTGCCACGCTATGCCTGTCACCATGGTGATCACATTACAATGGAGAATGTTCACTTGGTGCAACCAACCAATGGAGCTAACCACACGTTGTGAGTTATGGCAAGAGACTGCCAACTGCAAAGACTTCAACACACATCAATGGCATTCCACGTGTTGAGAACAGTGAACCACACACAGACAGATACCAAAAACAACAACAACACTTATACTTTCATTCTTTGCCACCAAAAGGTGCTTGTAGAAGGAGACATTAACATTTTTACCAAGACAGAACTAGGCACGACGCTTCAGCAATAAAGACCCATTCACCTCCACTTGTATACCCTATATTCAAACAGCAACACACACAGAACAGGACACCAACAAAGAGCAAAGACCCAAAAATGGCTGAAAGGATTCTCAGTGAGGGAATGCAATGATGTCCATTTTAGAGAGCGCTCTACTTACACCTGCTGCCCATGTCCTACATGGGAAGTGTCCATACCCCCCTGTCTCCAACATGTATGAAGTCACATTGGACTCAATGTGACAAGATTAGGTTAACATGGTGTACTACACCTGCTACCATCCATAAAGGTCACACTTCCTTATAATGGGGAGTGAGATAATGGACACACACAGGAGTACATTGCTATGGAGCATTATACAGTGTGTGAGTGTGTGTACATGTGTGTGTGTGATATATAGTGATTGGGTACATGAAATATCTGGCAACTATACAGAGTGTTGGGATCAAAGGCAGCCAAGAAAGGTAGAGAGGGAAAGGGGAGTTGATTGCTATCACGATAGACCACAGCAGCTAGGTCACCACCAACAGAGATAGCGACCTAATTTGGGAATGTACAGCATTGATGGTCACTTCTTGAGGTAGGCGCTACTACAGGTGTATTGTTATAGGGATTAAGATATATACATGTACTGGAATGGTTCATACATTCTGTTTGCATGCAAGGAGAAATTGTTGCAGTTATAAGAAGTTTTGTGATAATATGCAGTTACTCATATCCTAACGATCACCTAATGCAACCACTTGCGACTGAGAGAGAGAGAGAGAGAGAGAGAGAGAGAGAGAGAGAGAGAGAGAGAGAGAGAGAGACGGTCAAGTTGATCGGCACAAGCTGAAATAAAATCGTTACAAAGAGCCTCTAGAACTGTGTGTTTATATTTCAAAGCTGTGGTCAATCGGGTGGTTGACTTTGGAACAGTAAAATAAACCCAGCATTGCAATCAGACTATCCACGACATATGGTACACTCTTACATCACCACTCTCAAACATACACACACAACGTTAATTCGGCACATAAGTTCAACATAGTGTCACTTTGGAGAAACAAACAAGATGGAATAACAAGAGTTGTGTCGAGTGTGGTCATCAGCAGCTGTTGCTAAGAGGAAGAAATCACATTCTAACCACCATCAGTGTATACACTACGGTAGCACTATAGTGAGACAGGGTGCTGCTGGCAGCTGTGTGTGTGTGAGTGACTTACTGTGTGCTTGAGAGGGTCTGTTTTGCCCACGGAAGAGGATTTGATATCCAGAACCACTTTTTGATTGCTACGCAGTAGAGCTGTGTGTGTGTGTGTGTGTGTGTGTGTGTGTATGTGTATGTGTGTGTGTGTACATGTATATTAATTTTTATTAGGAACAAGCATGTTACAATGTGTTGCATAACTTGATCCATTCGTTGCCTAGCAACCTGCACAGGCACTCAAGTTCATGAATAATTCATGTAAATAAACACCCACTGAGCATGCTCAGTAAGTAATTAAGTTACAAGTACAGGAGCACAATAGAGAAATGAGGAAATAAAAAAACTCAAAATAAAAAAAAGTCACTTCAATCAGATCAATACATGCCACTCGTAATTAGCAGTTTGTCCACAAAAACCATACTAAGATTTCTTCCAATAACGTACCACCAAGTACCAACACACACACACACACACACACACGCATCAACACATCAACACATGATCAACCTCCAAAAACTGTGATTCCTCATAAAATAAAAAACCATTTCACCGCTCTAACAACCACTCCACCAGTGAGTGATAGGATGAGCACCTAAACACCACATATACCTACACGTAAGGTTGGAGTGATTAAAGCACCAATGTTATCAAACACTGGAAAATCGATATCCTTTGAACTGGACACGTAGAGCTACTTCATTGCATGCAATACGCAGCAGTAATCCTAAGTATGCCCTGCCCAGGAGCGGTGGATGCAGTATTAGGTTCCATCGATTCAACATGAAATACTTGTATAAGACATAACAATACGTTTGCAATAGAGCAGAGCCGGTTGACTATAAAGCATTCTTGTGTCAAAACACAAGTGCTTGCAAAGGGAAGTACTCCACTATCATCTGAAGGGTTGACAATTAATGTGATGCAACTTAAGAGTGGCTTGATGGTTGAATTGAAGGTGTAATGAAAAATGGCAATTTCAAAAGAAGACACCTTTTTAAGTGATGCTGAGAGTAAAGCATACCAATGTTCAAACATGACTAAAAAGGCTAGCTTGAAGCAGGATGTTTGAACAAGCAGTGCTAAGAGGGTACTTCCCAGTGTAAAAGCTCTCTCTCAAGGGGCATTTTGAAAAGCCTGAAATGTGCAAGAGAGATCGAGAGTGAGAGAGAGAGAAAGAGAGAGAGAGAGAGAGAGAGATGCCCATCCCTGTTTCATTAACGTGCGTGCAACACATGTCTACAGCTCTGATAATCACACGCTATAATATTATTACTTGTGATGCTCTTACTATCAAGACATCAGGGTAGCTCTTTCTACATCGGACCATTCTGTATTTATGTGATAATCTCCATACCAGCAAGGTCATGTCAATAGAAACACTATCATCACAACTACATCATTAATAGCACAATAGGCTCCTGGTGATAAATCACGCAAGTGATACATGGATATGAGTCCATCAATAAAATATAGATAGAAAAATTCTTAAAGAGTGAAGGGTTTTTTTTTTTTTGGAGTGTTTTTTTGTGTAGAAAAGCATAATATTATTCACATAATCTATGAAGATTATACTCAGTGAAAATTTCTTGCTTCAAGTATACCGTACAGGCATGAATGTATGGGTTACATAAAGTAACACTGATTTACAGATTAATTGGTGCAGAGATGAATATAGCATTCAGTGGTCATTTGGGCCACTTAGTACACAGACTGTGGGAACCATTTCAGTAAATATTGACGGTTGACTAACTAATGGCACATTATCTGAATCGAGTTGATCCACTTGTGGTCATTGAATTGGACAACACCCAAGAAAGCTCATTGATACAATCAACACACATATACTACATATCACTACACATGTGCAGTATCGCTTCGGGGCATTAGACCACATGTAGAGAATTGCTTCAAGGCATTATATCTCAAATTTCATGAGGACATAAAATGGTGTATGTATAGAGGTTTCTATAAGGACAAGTTTCCATGGTAACATATAGGTAGTGAGGTGCATACACACAGGTTTGATATGATATGGGAAAAGGTTTACACATTTTATTTTATGATAATGTAATAACACCAATTATGGAAATTGTGTGCAAAACCTTCAGTAGAACACCCCCTACCCACACACCCACACACATGTACACACACACACATTGGTTATACAAATGGTTACAACAAGAGCACTAAATGTTATCATGCATATGAGAGAGAGAGAGAGAGAGAGAGAGAGAGAGAGAGAGAGAGAGAGAGAGAGAGAGAGAGAGAGAGAGAGAGAGAGAGAGAGAGAGAGAGAGAGAGNTACTGTCTCAACTTATTCATCTCCCGTTCAAACTCTATATCATCCTGCAAGGATATGAGGTGTGCATGTAAGTTAGGATGTGCCGTACATGTGCATGTAAAGGAACAAACATATATTATGTGCAACCACAGGTGCTAGATCCTAGAAGCTTCCCTTTCAAGAGTGTTCTGTGGGCGGAAGGACACTAACAAAGCAACTAGAAGTTGACAACTGCAATGTGTCGTCCAGAAGAGAGAGAGAGGGGGGTGCACATCTGGGAGTAGGTAGTTTTGTGAGTGAGGGACTAAAATAAACATGGAACACTGAAAGTGAATCCTGACTGGCCAAGACTAACCAACAAACATCAATGTTGATGTTTTGTGGCGAGACACTAAAAAGGACGATACAACTGCCGAATGTTTATTTTTCTCTTTGTAGCAAAAGTGGAGACTTGTTAATTACCGCTATATTATTATTATTATATACCATTCATTTTCTACTTGTTTCTGTTGCATTCAATTGCAACACATACACAAGAAAAGCATATCAATTAACAATGTGTGCGTTTGGAAAGTTTCAAATGTACACAGTCAATGATGCAATAGAATCGCAGTCAGTCCCTACTTACCAAGCCCACAACAGAATGACACTGATTATTAATAATAATATACTATAGTATAGAAGTACTAAATGAAAATCTATAACCTTCTAAACGTTAAACATTCACTTATGATAGCAATTAGCCTAGCTAGCTGTACAGCTTCAACAATAACACTGATCCGTGCACACAACCACCCACACATAATTCAAACACACACAAACACAGCACACATTTATCATAGTAACTACACAAACACACGCACATGCACACACATAAACAGCTGAAAGATGAAGCCGAGCAATCGCATGCACACACACACACACACACAGAGGGGAGCAAAGAGACTGTATAATTGGAACGCATGCAGCTCATGTCCGTGTATGGAAATAATTTGATAAGAGACCATGTGACTGGAAAAGGGTTGAACGGCTTCATCGCTCTACACCGTACTGTTTACTACAACCGATATCCCCTCACAAACAAATACAGAGGAATGAGAGGATTCTGGGGAAACACCCTGCAATTAGGTACCATAATGCCGGCCGGAAGGCATATATATTTACATATATACAGTGAGGTCATGGGAACATAATATTACGGTACAAATACAGAGCCTTTATAATTGCATCACTTTCACTGAAACTAACAGAGGGACAGGCAGCTGTCAGTATGCCAAAAATGACTACTCTGACACATGTTAGACTTTGCCTCAATCCCGGGCCCTCCCTCTTAGTTGTTTTACAAAAAGCACAGCAGGGAGGAGTGGGGGAGAGGAGCCTGGGAATGAGGCTACATTGGACTTGTAAACAAGGCCTATCCAGCTGAAGGGAGGAAGGTGTGGTTTACGAAGCTAAATTCACAAATATTCCCAATTTGATGTAGTCAATTATTGTAACAACTTTAAATGGGTCATTTCTACATATGTCCATGCAGGCTTCTCTGTCGAGCATGCTAGTGGTAGTTGGTGGAGAGATGAGATGGGGACTGTGTGTCAGCATGATTGCATCGGTTGGTGACTTACAGCTCTTGTTCTTCTTGCCTGTGAGGGTGTGTGGGTGTGAGGGTGTGAGGGTGTGTGGGTGTGAGGGTGTGTGGGTGTGTGGGTGTGAGGGTGTGTGAGATATAGATGAGAGTTAAAGTGATGACCCTTTACCAAAAAAATATAAAGATGGTTTGAACGTACCTTCTTAAATGGATTCCTACAATGGAACAGTTGTTCAGACACATTGGTGTGTGTGAGTGTGTGCATTGGTAGACAAATGTGTGCATAATATATCAATTGTGGCAAAAAACAAAAACAAAAAACAATAAATAAATTGATACCAAGTAGTTTACTCGCCAAATAAAACCACCTAATCCCAAGCTAGATACAACAGGAGAGAAACACTTAGAAAAAAAAAACATACTTACCAACTCATTGTGGCCTCTCATTAATAGGATAGAGTAGCCAATACAATATATGGAGTCTGGACTGAGTGGCAGCTGCAAATAATTTTGAGAGGGATAGCATTGCATTATTTGTGGGTAGTGTTTGAATATGGCATACTAGCATGTTCTACTGACTTATGAGTAGCACCATACAGGTGAATGTTGATCATAGTACACATAGTTTTGCTGAAAAACAACTTACACAGTGTGTATCCTCTTCAGCTCAGTCGAATTTTCAATTACGTCATTCAAAACAAATGACTCGCTGGTGACGACCTTTACCTCCCGTTCCGTTTTTACTAATGCGCATGCTCAATAACGACTTGTAGAAAAATATTCAGCCAGGAGAGAGAGATGCCGCTTACAGAGGTTGAAGCAGCTAGAGAACACGCTCTAGCAGTGACTAGAAACTACATCACACAACCCAGACTGAGTGAGTCGTTACAATATAGTACTCTACCATTTCTTGTTTGCAAAGTCATCTATCTTTACTGCATGCAATGGCATCCAATATAAATACTGATACTCAAATTATTTCATTCCTATTTTTGTATTATTATAAAGCATACAAAACTGTGTTTGGAGTGAATGGCCCTTTGGTTATCTTGGACCAAGTCAAGGTACCTCACTGACATAGCCATGATACTATATAGCTACGTAGTACTGAATGTCCACCATTCAAGCAATCTGCTTTACACACACTTATACTGATGTTGCATACTATTGTGTTGCATTGAGCATATAAAGGTGTCAAAGATGTCTGCCTTTTGTTGCAATGAATCCTGTACATTAATGGAACATGCTTTTCTATGCATGCAACATGTTTAGCAAGCATATTGTACGATGGTCACATGCTCAACAAATCTGTAACCATTCATAATCTTTTTCGATCATTCCAACACCCTTAGTTTCCCAAGTATGCTGAGATTGTGTCCCTGACTCTCTCCGATGGCACTAAGAGAAGTGGACAGGTCTTGGAGGTCAGTGGCTCCAAGGCTGTCGTACAGGTGAGAGAGTAGTTACAGTAAAATTATGGAAAAGGGAAAACTTTATAACAAAAGTCTCAAACACAATCGGTAGGTATTTGAAGGCACTTCTGGTATTGATGCCAAGGACTGCACCTGTGATTTCACCGGAGATATCCTGAGGATTCCCGTCTCTGAAGACATGTTAGGTAAATGCAGTGAGTTCTGGAAGTGATTCCGTATTGTCATCTCCCTCTCTGTCTCTCTCTAGGTCGAATATTCAATGGATCTGGGAAGCCTAAAGATAAAGGTCCAAATATCTTGGCAGAGGACTATCTTGACATCCAGGGTCAACCCATCAACCCATGGTCTCGTATCTACCCTGAGGAGATGATACAGACTGGTATCTCTGCCATTGACACCATGAATAGCATTGCCCGTGGACAGAAGATTCCCATTTTCTCTGCAGCTGGTCTGCCTCACAACGATGTGAGTCAATCTTTAAGCTATATCCACAATCCTGCATCCACTGCATGTGATAGAATGTATCATGTGTTGCATTTCTTCTCCAGATTGCTGCTCAAATCTGTCGCCAAGGTGGTTTGGTGAGGCTTCATAAGAGCAAGGGAGTCATTGATGACCATGAGGACAACTTTGCCATTGTCTTTTCAGCCATGGGTGTAGGTTAACACAAATTATTAATTTGGCCATATGCAGTAATTTTAAGATATGGACAATCAATACATTAGGTGAACATGGAGACTGCCAGGTTCTTCAAGCAAGATTTCGAAGAGAATGGGTCTATGCAGAATGTGTGCCTCTTCCTTAACCTGGCCAATGACCCAACGTATGTTACAACAATTAATACGCCGTTTGAGAGCCAAAATTACCCCCCCCCCTCCTTAATTCCTTCAATCCTCACAGTATTGAACGTATCATCACTCCTCGTCTAGCTTTGACTACAGCTGAGTTTTTGGCCTACCAATTGGAGAAGCATGTCCTTGTTATTCTCACTGACATGAGCTCCTATGCTGAGGCTCTGAGAGAGGTAAGACTACTGATGGACAACTAGTTCCAGTTGGAGAGCATCATTCACTGATTGACTCTCTCCCTTTCTCTGTAGGTGTCAGCTGCCAGAGAGGAAGTACCAGGTAGACGTGGTTTCCCTGGTTACATGTACACTGATTTGGCCACCATCTATGAGGTACAGAGCTAGAGAGCTGTGAGAGTGTGTTTCATTAGCTAGGTGTACAGTTCTCAAGTTAATATTGTATTGATGTAAATTTCGCTATAGAGAGCCGGACGTGTATCTGGGAGGAATGGTTCCATCACTCAGATCCCCATTTTGTCTATGCCTAATGATGACATCACTCATCCAATCCCAGATTTGACAGGCTACATCACTGAGGGTCAGATGTACGTTGACCGCCAGCTCCACAACAGACAGGTGGGTGTATAGATTCAAATTTTATAGACTTTTAATAGTATACCAGCTGCCTCTCTCCTCACAGATCTATCCTCCTATTAATGTACTGCCCTCTCTTTCTCGTCTGATGAAGTCGGCCATTGGGGAAGGAATGACCCGCAGGGATCATGCTGATGTCTCTAACCAACTGGTAAGTGGACCTTTGTTTTCTAACTATTGTTGTATGAGTGAAAGATGCACAACTCTCTCTCTTTCTCCCAGTATGCCAACTATGCTATAGGCAAGGATGTGCAGGCCATGAAGGCTGTAGTAGGAGAGGAAGCTCTCTCTTCTGATGACTTACTCTACCTTGAGTTCCTGCATAAATTTGAGAAGAACTTCATCACGCAAGGTCAGCTTGAATTTTGGAGCTCTTTCCTATAATATTATCTCACTATATACAGTAAAAAGTGTAGATCTTTTGTTCAGTTTTTAAATTTTACAAACTTGCTAGGTATTTATGAGAATCGTTCTGTGTACGACTCTCTTGACATTGGCTGGAACCTGCTGAGAATCTTCCCCAAGGAGATGTTGAAGAGAATCCCTCAGGCTTTGTTGGACGAGTACTACAAGAGACCAGTAAACTAGTTCAACACAAACTGTTATAATATTATCACAAAACATGCAGCTGGTAATATAAAACATAGTTAGTCACCATCAGCAATAAGTTTAGCTATTTTACATAGTCTTCATCCTGTTACTATTTATGTCAAAGTGTGATTGTAATAATAATAATTGTTATAATAGTAAAGTATTTACACAAAATGTAGAAAGCATAGTTATAAAATTCAAGTTAAAAGTGATGACTCTACTCAGTTCTCTTTGCAGGTAGTCTTCTTGGTGTCCAGTAGAGAGAAGCTAGCATTGTAAAGTGAGCTACATGAAGGAGAATCGAACTGGTGCTTGTGGATGGGTAGGTGTTCCAGCTGTACTCTATGGTCAATAAGACGAGTACTCTGCATGTGTGTGTGTGTGGGGGTGGGTGGGTGGGGAACTCCCTAGTGACCAATCCATTGTTTCAAGCTTGTGTAAGCAGCTATGTATACCTTAGTATAGGATGCAATGCAGTAGACCATAGCAGTAGGGGCAAGCTATGGAAGTACCACACGTAGAACTGATAGTGGAGAGAGCGAGAAAAACACATTCCAACAAAGTTTGAAGTGAACATCACCCAAGCAACATCTGCATGATAAACATGAGGTATATTATATGAGGAACAACGCATATAACGTAGCATCTCTATTGTACTAACTCACCAGCACTTGTGACAGTCTTTCCTCTACTTGGTTTATTCCAACTTAACAAGGCAGAATACCCACGATTCCTGAAAGAAGGAAAATATGATAAACACTAACTTTAGCCAGATATATAAACAGTTCATCTATCAATGCATGCATAGATGCATGGATACATACATACCTGGTCCAATGCTTGAGAACAAAAGCAGCTAACACAGTCAAATGCAAGAGAAGCAACACAACATGGAATCCACGATGAAGGAACAGCCACTCTGGAAGAAATCTCCAGTTGACAGTCCACTTGAAGAAGAACTGGCGACCAAGATCAAATGCTCTACTGACATAACCGACAGGATTGCTGTACAAGAAGGGGGCTCCCAGTAGGAGCTGTATGGCAGCACAGAGAGCCAGTCTGGGGAGAGTTCCTACCCAACCATGACAGAGAAGGAGGAGGACAAGGAGGCCAGGTGCAAACAGAATGATGTTCATCTTTATGGAGACAGCAAGACTGGGAACAGAGAGAGAGAGAGAGAGAGAGAGAGAGAGAGAGAGAGAGAGAGAGAGAGAGAGAGAGAGAGAGAGAGAGAGANAGAGAGAGAGAGAGAGAGAGAGAGAGAGAGAGAGAGAGAGAGAGAGAGAGAGAGAGAGAGAGAAGATGAAAGAGGTGAAAATATCAGTAAGTAGAATTAATGGTAGCAATGTTCACAGTCCACTGTTTACAGTTTACTGTTCACAGACTACAAAACACATTCAACGCATGCATCTAGCTTAAATTTCACACAAAAGATTAGGACTACACGCTACTAGCTAACCATACCTATAAAAGAGGCAGCCAAGGGTCCAGTGATGGTTGATGAAGAGCAGCATAGCCACGTAGAGCAGTATCATAGCAACAGGATCATTGAAGAGCCTTAGGACAAAGATGGAGTGAACCCTGTAGGCCGTGCACCCCAGAAAGATGAGCAGGTAGGGAGGGTAGCGCTCAGTCTAGGAAATGAAAGAACAAACAAACAAACAAACAAACAAACAAATAAACAATGTAGGGATAGAGATTGTGATTATACCACAAAAAAGATATGCATTTTACAAACATTTTGTACTGCTAAAATTTGGAGCAATAATATTATGTTATAGGAATTGTATTATTGTGAAAGTTATAAAGCATACGTTTGCCATGGAACCATCTACTCCATTACCTTGCTGAGTCTGGTGTAAATAGATAGAACCACAGCAAGGTTGATGAGGTAGAGGGCAGCAAATATGAACTGAGCCAATCGGATGTTCTCGCCTCCTCCAGTAATGTAGTAGAGTAGGGAATAGACATAAATGAAGCCAGCGGGATAGCTGTGTGTGCATATGTGCATATGTGACATTATCTCTTTCAATGTAACTTATACAATCTCATGGTATATGTATGAGCACCTGTGCATAGGTGGATGAGGATTTACAATAAAATTATCAAGTGTGTGTATGTGTGTCTACTCACACTAATGGTCCAGTGTCTCCCTTGAGTTGCATGTAATCAAATGTCCCATTCTTAATAACTCCACCCACTTCTTGCATGTATGCCACCCAGTCAATCTCAGTATCTATAGCAACAAACAATTTTTTTAAAAAATATGACAGTAAAGTGCATAGGTTCCTGAGCTTAGGACTAGGCTACATAACTTACATGGTACAAAGAGTATTATAGCCACCAATACCACAGCCTCCAATGCCAATAGTGCACATCCCGCTAGTAGAAAGTACTTTGAGTCCATCACTATTCTCTGAGGAGAAGACAGCAAGGTTTTAGCCTCTTTAGACAGCTTGTTTATGAGACTTGATACTGGAGCCATTTTATGAAACGACACGTGGGTTGGTAAAGGGTCGTCATATGCATGTTGAGAAATTGGCGGGAGAGTTTGGGAAAATGGATCATGAAGAAGAATCACAGACACAGCACACTGGTATGTGTTCACATGTAGTCATTTTACACACACTCACCCCCACAACCTCACACCCTCACTCCTCATACAAGTAGAATCAGCTATCACTTATCGGATGTACGGACGTCACATCTGTCAGCTACCGATGACACGTATCAAGACCATAATCAAGAGTGACCCTGATATCAACCTAATCAGCCAAGATGCAGCTCTACTCATTGCCAAAGTAAGAGTCACTGAATGTCACAAATCACGAGCAAATTTTGAAATTACTACTCCAGCAAATTAATAACAATTAATAACTATTAATATTTTAAACCATGCACAACTACACTCTTCCTCACTCTTTCCTCCAACTTTTAGGCGACGGAGTTGTTCATTGGTTTCATAGCTCAGAAGTCGCATGTGTTCACGGTGAGAGGGAAGAGAAAGACCATACAGAAGAGAGACATCGACGCCTGTCTTCCCCAGCACGATGAACTGGCCTTCCTAGAAGGAACACTTGAATGACAATCATCTAGCTCAAGCTGTAAACTCAGAGATTAATTGGTGCAAGTCATACAATGTCATAGTTATACAGTATCCACATAACATATGTATACATACACAAGTTGATTCTGCTTTGTTCACAATACATCATACAGAAAAAGAAAAAAAAAAAGCTTTCATCACAAAGGAACAAATGTATAAACAAATTTTGTATGAAAAAAACCCTATTTTTGCTTCTTTTGTTCATGCAACTAGTTTATTGTGTACACGTACAACTATCACTCAAAGATGCTGTAATAAAAATATGAGTACGGTTGCATCGCAGTGCATGGCACAGGAGGATGATCTCAGTCCGTGTCTCTCTCCAGTGTAGAGCTGGAGCTGGTAGGGCTTCCCCTGTTGGACCAGCTGGTCACACAACATGGAGGTGTGAGTGAAGAGAACATTCTCATCGTTTAGACCATGGACGACCAGCACACGATTGGGCCTGTAGAGACAGAAAATGAGAGGGTAAGAGCTAGTGTGTGTGTGTGTGTGTGTGTGAGGATGAGTGTCAGCTGCTCTCACTCACTCTGGAGGGAACTGGGAGATGTGTGCTACCACTGAGCTCTGCTGGTAGGCCTCCTTGGCATCTGGTGGTACTCCAAGGTACCTCTCTGTATAGCCAGTGTCATAACTCATCCAGTCGGTCACTGGAGCACCAGAAATGGCCAACTACAAACAGACAAGGTGAGCAGCTAGCATTATGAAACAGACTGCAAGGTAATGACACATCATTGGCCTCACCTTGAACACATCTGATCTCAGAGCAATGCCCACCAGAGACATATAGCCACCATAAGACCAGCCAGTGATGGCCACTCGGGCCAGATCAATGTAACCCACAGTATCGGCAGCTCTCTTCAAACCACACACCTGGTCGTACACCTCCACATGACCCATGTGACCCTGTCATGTGACAATCACAAGGAAATCATGTGACAACCACAACAAGCTATAGAGCAAGAGTAATATTACAAACTCACTTTGATATGGCCTTCAAATTTCAGTCCTCTATTGTATGATCCTCTGTTGTCCAACATGACGACGGCAAAGCCATGCTGAGTCCACACTTCGATTCTTGGAAGATGGTTACTCAAAGCTTTTGTGTGAAACTAAAGAGATAAAGAACACACAGCATGCAATGGGTTGATACTTTTTCAGAGAGCATACAAAGGCTGTCTGTCATCTTGTCACACAAATAAATGTGTAAGATGAAAAATAAATTGTGGTCTCTAAATCAAGTTAAATCCTTTGTGAAAGTTTGAAGTAAACAGGTTTCTATCTCATTTTGTATACCATACCTGAATGTGAGGTCCTCCATAGACGTAGAGAATTGTTGGATATTTCTTTCCTCTCTCAAGTCCAGCTGGAGGGTAGACTACCCCATGGAGAGTTTCTCCTGATGGACAGTGTGTGTGTTGATGGCTCATGAGGTGGAGATATTGTATACCAGGAAATATTGACAGTCAAAAAAATTAACAGTTTGCTTCGCGGAAGGATAAAATAAAGAATTTACAATTTGACGATTTGCGTGTGCGCATAGTACATGTACATACCGTGGCCAAAATATTGGCGGATTTAAAATTGATGATTTGGACTTTGACTGTCAAATCATCAAATTAAAATCCCCGTCAATATTTCCAGCTATTTGGTATAGTGGCATTGGTACAGTCTACAGTAATGATGATACCTGAGAAGCTTTGCACTTGAAATGAAGTAGGAGGTGTGTAGGATGAGGGCAGCGCTGTGTGCGTGTGTGGGAGAGAGAGAGAGAGAGAAAGTGTATTTTTCAATGGTGTCCTCTCATCTTCTCTCACTTACCTGTTCCCTTCCAGAGAGAGTGAATGAGTTGAGTTGAAAGAGGGTCATGTTTAATGGAGTAGACATCCACTCTTGGACTGGAGCTCTCGTTGGAATTGACACTCACAAAACAAGAACAATCCTACGAAAACACACACACAGTGAAGGAAAAAATTTCACAATTACAAAGTACCCTATATTCTACACATGCGTGTAGTTGTACCTTCGATGTGAATGACTTACCTTATCCATAGTAACATCATGATAATAGCCAGTGGTGGTCAGCTGTTGAGGGGTGCTACAAGGCAACTGGTCACTGTTCAAAGAGACAGCATATCTGAAGAGAGAAATATCGTCACGATAGGTGAGCCATTATGTTAGAATGATGGAAATGTGAAGAGAAATATGATAATCTTACAGGTGTTTCTCCAGGCAGGATGATTGGTTGCCTTCAAAGTACACAATGTTGTGTTCTGAATCCACCCAGACCTGTTGAGAGAGTTTACAGTTAACATACATTGTGTGGTGTGTGCTACTAGTGGACACTCACTTCTGATCCAAACACAACCCAGTCACCAGACGTCAGCTGTTGAGCACTGCTCGTTGCTTTTGGGATAACGACAGGGGCACCCCCATCAGTGTGTGTGTCACTAGGAGGTGTGGCTTTCACTAGATAGAGGTGTCTGTATCCAGTTGCCTCTGACGACCACAGAAATTGGATGGGGTGTTCAGATTGAGAGGAGGAAGGGAGGAACTCCATGATGTCTGCCACCTAGTAGCACACAAACACCTCTCCTCACTCACTGGAGCTGCCACAAGACACTGGCTATGATGGAGAGGACTCACGTTGATCCAGATGTCAGTAGTCTCCTCCCAGAGAACATAAGGCAGAGGGCCAGTCTCAGGGGAACCATCAGAGTCACTCGAAGAGAAGGCCTTTACACTGACGACAACAATCTGCAAGTGAGTCTGAGCTCTGTTCAACAGCTGTAGCCAGATGTGTTCTCCACCAGGCATCCATCCAACTCGGACTGTGTACTCACTGCAGTCAGGGAACAACTGAGACAACTGCCAACACAACCTCTTGGTGGTTACTGAAATCTGAGGGAGAGAGAGAGAGAGAGAGAGAGAGATGAAGGCATGGCGCAACTCACAGAGGAAAGGAGGGGGAGTTGTACCTCTCCTTCTGAAGAGAAACTGAACTCCAATAGTTTGAGTGAAGAGGTGGCGTTCTTGGTCCCTGGTCTGGGATAGCAGTAGTCCTCAACAGTTTGGGTGCTAGGATTGAACGTATGCAACACCTCCACCTCACTCTCATTCACCTGACAGTCATGTGACAATCATGTGACCTGATACACTGAAATGACATTCAACCTTACCTCTTCATAAAGAATCCTATAAACACCACTACCTAATATGGAGGGTGAGAAGAGGAGAATTGATGGCTTTATAAAGAGAGAGAGATGAACTCACTGTTGCTCTCCTCAGGGTGCCACCAGTAGCCAGTGTATCTGTCAAACTCCTCCTGGATGATGAACGATGGCTGCCCACACGACAACTTGGTCTCCTTACGATTGGCTGGAGTAAATGACACATCATAGGATGAAAATTATCTCAAAGATTGTAGTACTAAGGTCCATTCATTGAATAATGGACTGTTGCTGGAAATTCTCTATTACTCTCACCAGCTGTGTGTGTCAGTTGGTGTGTCTTTCCTCTCTCAGCGTCCAACAGCCACAAGTCTCCTTCGTGGACACAAGCCATCATCTTCACAGAGCTGGGACAAAGCTGATGGTCCACAGCTCCTGCCAGCTCTG
Source organism: Tethya wilhelma (assembly GCA_964030475.1). Lineage (NCBI taxonomy): Eukaryota > Metazoa > Porifera > Demospongiae > Tethyida > Tethyidae > Tethya > Tethya wilhelma. Next base: position 471,895 of record CAXIPT010000018.1, read on the forward strand.
GAAACTCCACCAGACACTCCTCCTGGAGCAGGAAAGAGAGGGAGGACAATTATCCTACCTTCTAGAAGAGACCTCTCGTCACTGATGAGAGCTCCACTTACAGTCTCTCTCTTCAGGACGGTACACCTCGGTCCGTGGACTACAACCAGGTCCTTCTCTGGGAGGTAGTCGTAGCTAGTGATACCACTGCCAGTGGCTCGCATACGCTCCCTCAGCAGCTGCTCTGATCTGAAGAGGGTATTGAAATAAACTGTGAAGATTAACATGCATAAAATGGTTGCATTGTTCTCCAGCATTTATCAACTCACTACTGTACACAATGAACATCATCTTAAGAACTCTAATATTATATGTTATTTGCATAATTATGGTCAAGCACATACATAGATACCTAGACAGTTGTCTTCTTCTATCCGTGGTACTCAGTTTCTTCCAAGTGGTCCCAACAGGAGCGGACTTGCCAGCACCAGTTCCTCCTTCTTCAGAGCTCTTGTCGATCTCCTCCCGATAGAGAGTCCCTGACGATAAGAAGATAACTTGATCTCCTCCTTTTGTGAAATGAAAGGACTCTGGTTTCCCGTGAAATGGTCTTGAATAGGCAATGAGGATTGACCGACAGGAGTTGATGGCAACTTGGAAGTTCTTCTTTATACTCTCCAGTTTTGACTGTAAGAGTGGCAACCACAATGGATCATCTGATATACATATATTGTTTGAAATAATATACAATTTTCATGTAGACACATCTGATTGGAATACCAATAGATTCAGGTTTATACTGTATATAAAGTATACTGGCTCCCAATAAATTTCCAACATACTGTATGTAATATTCACTTGCATTCAAAGGAATCGTCCAATTGGCTCAAAAGGATAAAAATGTACTTTTACAATAATTCAATACACCAATAGAAAAATGGCCTCAATAGAAGTCCTACCTGAGATATGACAGCTGCAGTCTCCTCTCTTCTTGAGAGGATCTCCACCACGGTTCTCTCTCCCTCCTCCAAACTCTTCTGCCAGTCCTTGATCTGGTCTTGAAGGGTCTTGATCTTCTCCCTGGCCTCGTCTTGTTGGGCTTGCAAGTGCCGACGCATGGTTGGAATGTTTGATTGAATGAACCTGGTATGTATGTGTGCGTGTGTGTGCTTGTGTGTGAGTGAGAGAGAGTGTAGTGGGGGATTCTTACGCTCTTCCTGCTGACTTGTACGTCACCACATCCTCAGGCAGTGAGGACAATTCCTCGTCCGTCAAACCATTCTTGGTCACCTCCTGCTGTAGGCTGGCTATCTCTCCTTCAGCCGCTTTCATGCGACGATTTAACTCTCTCAACTCAAGTACAGTCTATAAAAAGAAACAAGAACCAGCACAAACATCATGACATAGTACTCATGATCTTATCCTGTTTATCTCAATCTCTGGAGCATGAAATCACGGAGCCATAGTGTAGCTATTTTTTTTGTGACTTACTTTTTTTATAAACTCGTCATCCGCCATTCTCACTGAGTCAACTGGATAAGTCACAGATTCAGGTCCTGGTTTATAGCCCTGCTGTGTGTGTATGTGCGCAACGAGAAGCCAAAGATGTGTTATAGGTACTCCCCCTATTTACGTTAGGACCACGCCTCCTTTGTTGGTGTGCGTTAATTAGAGTAACGTCCACGTGGAACATCTATGCACTGAGCAAGCCATGATGGCTCGAAGATTGCTTTCTGTTACAAGATCAGCTGTTCTACAGAGGAGATCTCTTTGCACTCAACAGGTTGGTTTAGTATAGCCTGTTATGCATGAGGCAGTTTTACCATCAAAGTGCAAAATCTTTGATTTTTTTCCCTTTTCATTTTGTTTTCCTAGGTGAGTGTCAGTGTCAAGGATGACCGAGTACAAGATCTGTTGGCTAAGCTGACTGGAATGGACTTCAACCTTGTGTTTGCCCCTCGACAGGAGCCCCTCACTGTCCCCCACTACAAACTGATGACCATGGAACAACTTAGAGAGGTCAGGGGTCAAATTGTTGTCAAGTCCTCAAAATTCAAATTAATTTTTGATTTTCTCATCAGTCAAAAGTTATATTCATTTTTTGGTGCATTATAGGCACAGTTGGAGGCTCAACAATTGGCCAAGCGCCTTCTAAAGATGCCTCCTGTGATATCGGAGCGAAGTCCGAGAGGAGAGGTCTTGGAACAAGATGAGAAACTGGCGGGTGCTACTGAGCACACGATGATCTTCACTGACACAACTCATCACTTGAAGAGTCGAGTGAGCATTGAGTGGGTGTGCACTAATAGGGAGAGAACTACTGAAAGTTTTAACCACAAAATCTCAATAACCATACACAGCTCATCCATGAAAAGGAATAGAACCATCCATAATTTTGCACTCTGTAAAACTTTACTGCTACATATTGTGCTTATTATCATCTATCTAGGAACGTCGTATCGTGGCCCGTGAACCCGATGGGACCCTCCGAGAGGCTACGTGGGAGGAGAGGGACAGGATGTGCCAGCTGTTCTTCCCCATGTTAGGAAGAAGCATGACACTGCCCGACATGCTGACATCAGAGGAGCTTCCTAAAGTGCTGCAAAGGCAGGACGTCTCTCTTGTGAATCTCCTTGATACAGTCGGAGTTCAGTGTGAGCCTGATTCAGAGGATTATATCAGGGTAGGTGGGTAGGCTTGTGATGCACTGGATGGGCAGCATGAAGAGAGCTTTCTAGCCTTCCCCCGGCCCCTCTTATTTTCAAAGAAAATTTTTACAAGGGAGGAGCCTACTTGTAGTTTATACCTACTGTTCACAATTGTTCTGTAGATCCACTCTGCTGTATACGACCATGTTGATTCCAAAAAACTCTATGAACAATTGAAGTCCACAAAATACTACAGCTGTATGGTGTGGCACTTGGTGGTCAGGGACAGGATCAATGAATTACTGACTGACATGGTCAACAGTGAATGGTAGGCTTCTAGCTATATAGCCACTTTTCAGCATTCAAATCACATACCCATTGGCATCAATTCACACACAGCCTGTCAGAAGCAGCCATGCTTGTCCAACTCTACCTGCTGTGTTACCCTGATGGTGAATTGGCAATGAAAATCAGAAGCTCCAATAACCCTCAGGGAACTGAACTAGTAAAGGTATTGTGTTGCATTATGCAGACATGAATACATGATTAACAATGCCCCTGTGATTTTGTGCATAACATTACAGATGTACTGTGAACATTTTGGACTCTCTAAACTTAAGCAGCTGTTGTCAGATAGCAACTCAGAAGAACAGCCCTCCAATAGTCATGCATCAGTCGCATAAAAATATTGTACAAGTGTATACTAATTGCATTCATGATAGTATTACGTATTATGAACAGTAATCATTTTTGGAGATATGGAGAACAATGTCATGCTACATACAGCAATGGAATGAATGTCCTGTACAATGAAAGAAAAACACATCCTTATAATGCTAAAACAGCCATGAACTGAAGTTGAATGCTGTAACAACCTAAAATGGGTCCACACATAATAACATAAAGATAATATAACAGGACACACACACACACACACACACACACAAACAAAAAAGAATATAGGGAAAGCATGATACTGTATTTATTACTGGAAGATATACACCAACTGTCACGTACAGCCAAGTCACGATGAAGTAATACTTGTGAGAAGTTCAAAATAATACCAGTTGACAGGATCTGTCATTTCTACACAGAACATGGCATCGCTCAACAGTCTATTGGCCAGTCCAGCCACTCTGTGGTTCATACGACACAAGCCCTCTTGTATCTCCTCAATACTACTACCACCACAAGAAGCAATTGATGAAGACGAACAAACTTCAGGCAGAGAAGGAAAGCTGAAATTCAAGAAAGAGATGCTCACTATAGGATCGTCACGAAGAGTACTGGCTATTTCTCCTACAAGCAAGACGTGAGTGTCCACGGTATCAAACTCCTCCAGTTCATTCTTCCTGACGCTGAACTCGACAACAGGAACCAAGACCCTGGCTTCTACCCCTTCTCTCCCAACGGGGTCCTCAACATGACGGCAGTTGTACCCAACAATGTGCCCCTGTTTGCCTCCAAGCCTCACTTCTTGGGAGCTGACCCTGGTTACGTGAATAATATCTCAGGGATATTCCCAGACGAAGTCAAGCACGATTCATTTCTGGATGTTGAGCCACTCACAGGTACTGCAGGCTAGCTGTGTATGTACATNCAGGAGCCCCTCACTGTCCCCCACTACAAACTGATGACCATGGAACAACTTAGAGAGGTCAGGGGTCAAATTGTTGTCAAGTCCTCAAAATTCAAATTAATTTTTGATTTTCTCATCAGTCAAAAGTTATATTCATTTTTTGGTGCATTATAGGCACAGTTGGAGGCTCAACAATTGGCCAAGCGCCTTCTAAAGATGCCTCCTGTGATATCGGAGCGAAGTCCGAGAGGAGAGGTCTTGGAACAAGATGAGAAACTGGCGGGTGCTACTGAGCACACGATGATCTTCACTGACACAACTCATCACTTGAAGAGTCGAGTGAGCATTGAGTGGGTGTGCACTAATAGGGAGAGAACTACTGAAAGTTTTAACCACAAAATCTCAATAACCATACACAGCTCATCCATGAAAAGGAATAGAACCATCCATAATTTTGCACTCTGTAAAACTTTACTGCTACATATTGTGCTTATTATCATCTATCTAGGAACGTCGTATCGTGGCCCGTGAACCCGATGGGACCCTCCGAGAGGCTACGTGGGAGGAGAGGGACAGGATGTGCCAGCTGTTCTTCCCCATGTTAGGAAGAAGCATGACACTGCCCGACATGCTGACATCAGAGGAGCTTCCTAAAGTGCTGCAAAGGCAGGACGTCTCTCTTGTGAATCTCCTTGATACAGTCGGAGTTCAGTGTGAGCCTGATTCAGAGGATTATATCAGGGTAGGTGGGTAGGCTTGTGATGCACTGGATGGGCAGCATGAAGAGAGCTTTCTAGCCTTCCCCCGGCCCCTCTTATTTTCAAAGAAAATTTTTACAAGGGAGGAGCCTACTTGTAGTTTATACCTACTGTTCACAATTGTTCTGTAGATCCACTCTGCTGTATACGACCATGTTGATTCCAAAAAACTCTATGAACAATTGAAGTCCACAAAATACTACAGCTGTATGGTGTGGCACTTGGTGGTCAGGGACAGGATCAATGAATTACTGACTGACATGGTCAACAGTGAATGGTAGGCTTCTAGCTATATAGCCACTTTTCAGCATTCAAATCACATACCCATTGGCATCAATTCACACACAGCCTGTCAGAAGCAGCCATGCTTGTCCAACTCTACCTGCTGTGTTACCCTGATGGTGAATTGGCAATGAAAATCAGAAGCTCCAATAACCCTCAGGGAACTGAACTAGTAAAGGTATTGTGTTGCATTATGCAGACATGAATACATGATTAACAATGCCCCTGTGATTTTGTGCATAACATTACAGATGTACTGTGAACATTTTGGACTCTCTAAACTTAAGCAGCTGTTGTCAGATAGCAACTCAGAAGAACAGCCCTCCAATAGTCATGCATCAGTCGCATAAAAATATTGTACAAGTGTATACTAATTGCATTCATGATAGTATTACGTATTATGAACAGTAATCATTTTTGGAGATATGGAGAACAATGTCATGCTACATACAGCAATGGAATGAATGTCCTGTACAATGAAAGAAAAACACATCCTTATAATGCTAAAACAGCCATGAACTGAAGTTGAATGCTGTAACAACCTAAAATGGGTCCACACATAATAACATAAAGATAATATAACAGGACACACACACACACACACACACACACAAACAAAAAAGAATATAGGGAAAGCATGATACTGTATTTATTACTGGAAGATATACACCAACTGTCACGTACAGCCAAGTCACGATGAAGTAATACTTGTGAGAAGTTCAAAATAATACCAGTTGACAGGATCTGTCATTTCTACACAGAACATGGCATCGCTCAACAGTCTATTGGCCAGTCCAGCCACTCTGTGGTTCATACGACACAAGCCCTCTTGTATCTCCTCAATACTACTACCACCACAAGAAGCAATTGATGAAGACGAACAAACTTCAGGCAGAGAAGGAAAGCTGAAATTCAAGAAAGAGATGCTCACTATAGGATCGTCACGAAGAGTGTTGAGATGACTTTGAAGCAAGATACAGAGAAGACGAAGGAAGAAGTTGAGAGAGTGAGGGTTACCATCGTGATGGTAGGGAGTACGACTCAAATGAACCTTGCTGATCTTTGTCAGAGTGAGTGCACTGCTCGTACTGGGGATGCTCTCAGGATTGGCTTGAGGTGGGAGAGCGAATTCGCGGTCGAGATACAGATCGACAATTTTCTCGCAGAGATAGTTTGAAGGGATCCTTTGAAGAAGCTGACACTTGGCGTCAAAGGAGTTCAATCCGTTGAGTCGTGTGGAAATGTCTCTCGCTAGTTTAGTGGCTACATCTCTACGATCGAGTTCCGAGCAGGTCACAAGAGGCAGGCAAACAAGACAGAGTGCCACATCCAGCAGAGGGGGAACCCCTCTATTATGAAGGGAATGGTTGCTAGTCTGTGGCAGTGAGAACACGAGATCTAGTATTTTTCTGACGTGAGAATAGGAAGACTGTAAGGAGAGGACTCTTTCCAGAAGAGAGCCACTCAACTCTGAGGCGGAAGAAAGTGAATTTAAGTCTTTCAAAAAGACATTCAAGATGTAGTTTAGGACAATCACAGATGCCAGATGATCGGGCTGGGTCTGAAGTTTTGTCACACACGACTCCATCACCTCCCACAGCTTTCTCTTGTCAATGCTAACAGCACCTCTTGTGGACAAATCTTGCAATAGCAGTGTGTGCATCTTTGTCAAAAAGTGCTCTTCGCCGTTCTTCAGAACAATGTGCAACACTTGCAGAAGCTTCTCAGCAGGTATAAACCTGCCTTGAGCTAGCAAGCACTCCAACATATCGAGATAGTTGTACACACTGTACCCACCATTGCTGAAAGTCTCAGAATAGTTCTCCAAGTTGCCTAGTGCAAATTTGTTCAATGCCCGAGACTTGCTCAAATCGGAGGTAAGCTCAGCACCATACATCCTCCAGTTGATAGGTGGCTGATGAACACTTGGAGTCGCCACCGTGTTGCAGAAAGACAAGGCGTTTGACTCTGACAGCGTAGCACGGCTGACGTATCTTGGGACAGAAGTTGGTGTACGATTAACACTGCTGGGTCCTGCCTCACAGCTCAAGTCCTGTCTCAATCGTGGAGCTGCTGAGAACTCGCGAGGAGGTGTGTAGAAGTTGTCTTCTTGTGGCAAAGATGTGTCATTGTCGTCGTTGTAGCACATTGGTGCTTCATAGAGGGGACTGCTCTCGTGATGGACAGGCTCACTGTGATGGTCGATACAGTCATAGAATTCTGATTCACTCGTTGAACGATTGGGAGGAGTTGGCGACTGCTGGTCTTGGTGAGGCAACGGTAGTGCTGTGTTGCTTGTATCGTCAGTTTTCAACGGACTGGGTGGTTTAGCATTGGTAGTGTTATTGTCTCTTGATGAGAGTGGGGGCGATGAGACCTTCGGGGGTGTTGGCTGGAGTCCCTTTTCACAAAGTGGGGAAGGTTCGCCTGTAGATTCGTGATGTGAAGAGGAGCCATAATCCGAATGTGATTTGTTGCTGAGTACAGCTTCTTCACTCTTCTTTGAACTCTGACCCCTTTCAAATGACGATGGCTCACCAAGTGACACTGATTCACTGCAATGGTGACCACCACTAACACTATCAGGTGAAGATGGAGAGGTCTTGTTAGCAGGGTGTGCTCTTTGCACAGGAGAACTTCTCTGTTCACATTGCCTCTCGTGTGGAGGAGGCGTTGGGTCACTGCCATGAGGGACTGCACCATCCTTGGTTCTCTTATCATTCCCTCTCTCCTCTTTACGATGGTGGCTGTGATGGTGGCTGTGATGGTGATGGTGGTGGTGCTTCTTCAACACCTCATCTCTATGTTTGACTGGTTTGTGGTGGGTTTTGGTACTCGGAGATTTATTCTTCTCGAAATTTCCATCTTTTCGATGCATGGGTGATATTTGATCTAGTCTCTGCTGTGGTGAGTCGGGGTCCTGTGAAGCTAGACTGCCAAGGAAGGAAAATGCTTTGGTTGGTTTGAGAGGCGAACGATTATCACTGCTCTTTGAATGAGGTGAGTGACGAGGTGAGAAGGAGCTAGGTGAGAACACCCCCCCATCACTGCTGCTCACACTGCTTCTTTTTCTCTTTCTACTCAACGTCACATCACCGGCAGACGATCTCCGTTTGCCATCGTCTGACATCTTTTTCCCATCTAATTTCAAACTTCCGATTCTTTCTCTGGATTTGATAGAGGGAGACCTGAGAATACCGCCCTCACAGGGTTTGGGTGAGGTTAGAGGACGCCGTTCAGCTTTAGCACTAACACTGCTGCTGTTGGTCTTGTGTGTTGAATCAATAGTGTGTCTTCTCTTTGAAAGTAGAGGGCTGGAAATGATCTGCTTCGAATATGTGTCACATTCAATTTCTGTTACATAGCTGCATGAATTCCCTCTAATTCTGTCTCTGTGATGGCCGGAATGTAAAAGCGTACCATCTCCTATCTTTCTCCTCTTGGCTGACTGGGACAGTTTTGGTGCTAGGTGTAAGAATGGAGAGGAGGGTTGAGAGTGAGAGATTGATCGTACCTTATGTCTCTCTCGATGTGGCGATTCACTGTCGGATGATACATAAGGTCGCTTGGACACCTTGTGAGAGTGTTTTCTCGGGATATGTTCACCAGTGTCACTGCTCTCAGACGAATGACTGAGTCTCTGTGAGTGTGAAACACGAGCTTTACTCTGCAGGGGTTGGATAAGTGTCTTTGCGTGTGAAGCTGGTGATCCTTTACCAAGTAAGGTCCCCGATAAACGTGGCGGTATTATACTTCCCTGCGAGAGTTGAGAAGAAGTAGTAGGACTGCTGGACAGCTGGGATTTGCGATGATGATTCTTTTTCTTTAGTGTCTTAGCTGGCAAATCACTGCTGTGTGTTTTAGCTCGTGAATCGCACGGAGACTTGCCTTGAGACACTCTAGGTGCCTTGCTGAGAAGGGAGCTGGGCAGTGATGCTGCCAATCTTGGAATAGTGTAGTTTGATAAACCTGACTCGCCGTCACTACCATTGCCATACGTCAATCTCCTTCTGTTTACCGTCAAAGATTTTCTGTTTCTTTGCGAATTGTCACCCTTGTCTTTTGAAGACTTCACTGAGACACTAGCACATCCACTCTCCTTGAGACAAGCCATTGTTCCACTGTTCCTACTGAGCATGCTCAAAGGAGAGAGAGGTGGAGTTGTATCTGAAGAAGAAGCTCCAGTTTGCAGCTGAGAATCTTTCTTCTCCACTCCTAGCTGTCTGAACCCTCCTGTGAACTTCTTTAGTGAAGATTGGAGCCCTCTTTCGGTAGCAACTTCTCTAGAAGTAGTGGGAGAGAGAGAGTGAGATGGCGACTTTAAAGCCACATGGGTTATGCTAGCATCTCTAGAGCAAGCAATCAAACCACCCTGTGTTCTATTCTGTCCATGAGAACCAGCAGAAGTCTTCACAGTCGATTTAGACACAGGCTCTCTGTTGGCGTGTGACGGAAACGACACTCTCGGGGAACTACGTGGAGGTGACATGTCCAGCGATAAGGATTCCGGGGAATTTGTTGACAGCCATTCTTCAACTCTCTCCGGGTTCACAGCATGGCCATATATCTGGTGGTGGGGTGGGGTGGAGGAGCCGAGCGGTCTCGAGGCCCCTTGGGGTGGGGTGGTGTTCTCGCTGCTGTTGGAATGAGAGGGCGAGGATGAGGAACGCACGCTGTTGAGACTCCTTCGGGCCAGCTCTGTGGAGGTGGGGATGACTCGTGGAGAGTTGTTTCTTATTCGCCTTCCAAATGGACCTCCGGCAAAGGAGCTGGTGTTCTTTCGCCAGTAGGGAACACTTTTAGGAGATGCTCGTGAACTTCCAGTGGGTGAGGTCTTGGGGCTGGTACCCACCTGCAGAGTGGGACACAAACAATGATACACCACAAATTGATATTGATATCATATTCATACATAACTTGCGTTGACTACATTAAAAGATTATCTGAATTGATATCATTGAAAATGTTTACAGGGGCAGAGGGATAGATTGCTTCACACTTTAGCCACTATATAATGCTTCATTGATATAACACATGCTCTTGCACTTTGGGTTAACCAGGTATCACTCACTAACAAATAGCTACATCTGCCTACATGACACCAGAGTTAGAGTTCACACCACAGATCAGACAAACAGTGATTGGTGGAGAAATTGTGGAGTAAGGTGAGGTGTGGTTAATTTGGAGCTTATCAACACTCCCAATCACAACAACAATGACTGTGCAATAATGAGCCTGACCTCCCCAGTCCTCACACATTGCAAAGTAATCATGTACAGTCATGCATATTATCACAAAAAAAAAAGAAAAACAAAAAAACATAGCACCATGTCATACAACACACTGTATACATATACCCTCAGTTAGTGACGTCTACTCTTACATAAATTATGTAGGGTAACATGTTTGTGATATGTATCGACATTTTGATGAGACTGAACTTACTCTAGCTTTCTTGTCGGGGGTACCAATCTCATTATTAGAGGGGTTCTCCAATCCCCGGGGTCTCTTCCTACTCTCCATATTGCTGGTAGTGTTCTCTCCCTCACTGCTAGTCTCAGGGGACGAAGAGAGGATGACTATCTCCCTGTGAGTGGGTCCAAGCTTAGACCTGGGTGGCTGGTCCTCTAGTATTTCCACTACTAATGATCCCTCACACCAAGCTTCTCTCACTGTAGGTGCTAAACACTCATCTGCAGAAGAGTCTATGATGATCACCTCGGGGCCTTTAATATTGCTGCTGGTGTCGCTACCGTCCACAAGTCTACAGCAATAGTTTGATTTGAAAAAAAATTAACCCACGTGCACAGAGTCAGTCAAATTTACAGCACAGACGCTAGAAATCCAGGTGTCTATTTTTAGAATGAAGAAAACTGTCACGTTTAGCACTCTTTCAAGAGTTTATTCTGGCAATAAAGCACAGCAAAACAACCTACAAACAGATTTTATGGCTAGTTTAAATATACCTGTCCTTGTCGTTCAGCTGTGACGAAGCAGGGGTTTGCACCTGGGACATCACCACATTCCTCTCAGCGCCTGCAACAAAATTGCTGACTCAGTCGTTTTGTGGGCGGAGCTTTGATATTACGTCATTATATGCAGCTGCATGCATGCTGCATAAATTTTGCATAAAGTGTGCAGCCCATTTCTAATTCTAAAGCTGAAGAACAATCATCATGTCTACTGTGCTGCAAGTAAATATTTCCTGATAACCTATTTATGAACCTGTACTTTATTTTGTACGAGTTCTCCTGCTGTAGGTTGATGAAAATGGGATGCCGCCGCAGCCAACCAGTGAATCCGATGAAGTAAGCAATGAATCAAATTATGTGCAGCCATAAAAGTTCTTAATGTGGATACACACAGAATTTTGATGCCATGGCAACAAATGAAAGGCTGACCATGGAGAGCTCTTCAGTTCAAAGTAAGGAGTTACTGTCTCTTGTGTGCTATGTATTGTTGTTGATAAGTGTATGTGTGTGGTTGCTATTGGTTACACTCAGTAGGTCATCAAGAGTACGACCCCTATTCATTTAGCAAAGAAGTAGAACGCTTGGACGACATGCAAAAGACACTCAACGATGTGAAACAGAAACTCTATCAAGCCAACAGTAAGCTGACACTACACACTGAAAGACAATACGGTTTACTGAATGACCCCCTTTTTCTGTTCAACTCAGTGCAAAGTCTGCTCCTCAATGCTGATGTTGTGACAATGTTTGATCCTGTGTCAGCCGAAGAGCTAAAGAAAGTAGTCATGGATTGCACACGTTGTGCTGAGAGGATTGAGCAGATGCAGAGGAGTGATATCGAGGAACTACAACAGCAGCTGGGAGCTGATGATGGTCAAGAGGTTAAAGGTCAAAGTGAAAAGGAGCCAGAACAGCCCTTGTGTAATGAAGACAATAGAGAATTAGAAATGGAGAGTTGATCCATTTTATCCCTGGTGTGTATATAGAATGTATTGTGCTAACAAATGAACAATCATCAGCATAACTATTGCACAAAATGAGATTATAATACATACAGTCACAACACATAAATAATTATTATTTATTGTGCAATTGCCAATTAATTCTCTGGGTGTGCATTAAATACAATACTACAACATGGTGTACTAAAATGTCAACATCGGCTTATGAAAAACACTGTGAAAGAAGTGGGTGTGGTGTTAAGTATATACAACACAAACATGCATGATTGACATGAGCTTCCATCCTTTACATCAGTGCCCAGGAATTTCTCTAGAAAGAAAAACAACAACAAAAAAAAAAAGGTTTGAAAGGGTCAGGAGCTATTCATCATGTAGAAACTTTAACGAATGCGTGCACAAACCAACTTACATGTCACACAGTTTAGCCTGTTCCATTGTAAATTGAGTTCCTCCCTGTTCGTTAGGTGGGTCATATTGGTGCAAGGCTCTCCTCCAGACCTTTATCTGTCCCTGCCAAGCTCTGGTGCTACAAGCCTTGAACTTGTCTGGAGTAATGGGGTCACCACGCTTACGCTTCCACCTGGAGTTATACGAGGGAGGGAAGTATTTGAAGTTACTCTCTTTGCCAACAAAACATATGTCACTGATGCTGCACAACTAAAAAAAGTATAATGTTACTGTGGGATACATACTTTGGTAATGTTTGGATGTATCTCTGGTAGCCAAGTGTGTTCTTGCCATATCGAATCTGTTTGTCTCTCTGCAGCAGTTGTTTATCACTGAGACACTTTTCACTAGTAGTATTGTATACAGAAGAAAGTGTATAGAAAGTAACACTTGCGTAGGATATACACATGTACACAGCATGGTATTTGTTTACACAACAGAACAGCTTCACACCTCTTAGGGGAACTGTTTTCTTTGGCTGATGGGAAGAGTCTTCGTTGAACAGCTGCCACTGCTTTATTCAGACGACTGTAAATACAAAAGAGCACACAATATCATAATACACATCCTAATAATGTGAATTTCACACACACACACACACACACCTATCACTATCCGGTGTAGCATACTCCATCTGTTCTTCGTCACCACCAGTAGTAGTGGTCATACCCTGTGGGGTGCTCATGGTAGAGTCAGCAATGATCTTTGCCTCGTTCTCGTCATTCACAGGTGTGGAGTGTGTCTTTGTCAGTGCACTTCTCTTTGGCTGACACTCGATGGGTGACAGACAGTGTCTCTCTGAGATGGTACGCTTTGAGAGGCGTGGTTGAAGTGCCTGAGCATAAGACACCAAACTACCAGGCGACGTGAAAGGTGAGTTACAAAAGGGATGGGTGTTTCGTCTTGGTAGAGCGGGATAGTCGTCTTTGTCGCTATCGTCCCAATCCATGAATGGTCTCTTTAGTCCACCGTTGGTTGGCTCTGTTCTGGTTGCCGAGGGTGGGGTCTGGGGGACTTTGAAGGTGGTAGATTGGACGGGAGAAAAGTTCACAGCAGGAGAAGGAGAGGGACAACTGAAAGACCGCTTGAGTTCCAAGGACTTATCCCTGTCAGAGAGAGCAACATAAGATTAGATCTAACCAACAACAGTTGATTACTCCTCCCCCCCCCCTTTCCCAAGACAGTACAGTCCACTGGCACTAAGATCAAAATTGCTACATATAAAGTAAGAACACAGCTGTAACACTTGTAAATAATTCACACCTAGGAAGCAGCTGGCAATGGTAGTCTAGAACAGTTCAACTCTGAAACTTTACCGTATGTTGAATACTTACCTCAACTCCTGAAGTGTTTCGGTGTCTCCCGACTGTTCAGCCTCCACTATGTCGTTCCAGTCGATGTGTTCGAACTGGGGAGTCCATTCGTCATCGCTAGACATCTTTGTTCACTTTCTAGGCCTTGCTAACTCCTGGAAAAAGCTGTGAGATTGTGAGATGAGAGAAGTGACAACTTTACTGACAACCGCCGCTTACCCGCCTTTTTTCATCTTTGCGCATGCTCAGTAGATCACTATGTAAACACTCTCTACCCACGTGGCCGTGGTCAAAAGAAACCGGATATGCACTCCAAATAAAATAAAAATTGACTAATTAATTTCCACTGACACATAAGTCATGAATGTCTGATTGTTCAAATGCCCCAATGTGAAGGTAGCCAGCCATTGATTCCAACACTTGAGAAAGGTCTTGAACCAACTTAGAGAAGGTAGGTCGATCAACAGGACTAGCATCCCAACACTGCACCATCACCAAATCATAACTAAAGAACACAGAACAGTTTATTGAGGAAAAATATCTTTTCGAACATAAATTGTAAGATTGAACTGTACTTACATTTCGTCAGTGCAAGCTGCATTTGTTGGTTTCTCCATCCTGTATCCACTCTCAAGTTTAGTCAGCAACTCTGTTGGTTTAACACCAACATAAGGCACTCGTCCAGCACTGAAAATCTCCCAGCAAGTCACACCATAGCTCCACTATTATGATGGATGTATCATCCATAAAACAGAATGATTAATGTTTGTTAAAACTTGGGGGCACCAACTTTATACTCACCTGTATATATACATATATATGTACCATAATTTTTTACAAGTGTTATATATACAAGTGAGTATGTATAAAATTGGTGTCCCGCTCTGCAGATTTTGACCAACATTAATTTAATTGTTTTTGGATGCCATAACATTGCTCATGTACCAAATTACTTACAATGTCTGTTTTTTCTGAAAAGACATACTCCATCAAAGACTCTGGTGCTAGCCACTTGACTGGAAGTTTGATAGCTTCTTGTTCATCTTGTCTGTAGTAGTCCTTTGACTCCAGTTGCTCAGCGAGACCAAAATCTGCCACTTTTATCACAAAATTCAAGTCAATCCTATTATTACAATCATAGAAGTACTTCATGATAAACCCTAAAATGTATAACCACATAATGAGCTTCATACATGCAGTTCCTGGCTGCCAGATCACGATGGACGATTCTCTTGCTGGCAATATATTCCATTCCTTTAGCAACTTGATGGCACATAGAAGTAAGTCGCTTGAGAACAACACTCACCTGAGTTTCATTGCACAATAGATATAAAATGAATAATAATAGTTATAACTGCACCACCCTAATTTTCAATGGAAAATTCTCAAAGCAGTCTACACAAAATGTAGTCTGTAGTATAGCCTTGCTTACTGATTCTTGAGTGGAATCGTCTGAAGAGCTGCTGTCGGTAGCTACAGTGAGGGTCTGACGTTCTCTTCGGAGGTAGGAAAGAAGACTCCCATTGGTCATGAAGGGCATGACTAGAAAGGGAGTGGGTCCACCATCCAAACAGATACCAGTCAGAGAGAGCACATTGGGATGATCAAAGTGCTGCATTTTGAGACACTCTTCGAGAAGGGCATTCACCAGTCTCTTGTCAAAGAATCCTAAAACAAGATCAAATCACATGCCACAGTTGTATGACTTTTGTGTGCAAGTGCTAACAATATATATAGGAGGGCAATATAATATATGTTTTTGGAAGAGATACTAATAATTTTAGCAGATCAGTACCTCAGCCACAGGCCATGGATGCATTAATCTACAAACCTTTCAACGTTTTGATGGCCACAACTCCAATTACCACTTGATCAAGATCCTTGAGCAAGTGACCTTTGTAGACCACTCCAAATTCACCTGAGAATTTTGATTTTCAAAATAAATTTGTTCTGCGTGGCTAACAGTAAAATTAATACGTACCTTCTCCTACTGTCTCTAGAACTTTTAAATTCACCGACTGTATCAACAGTTGTCGATGAATGTCATTGGAGTAAGCAGAATCATCCACAGTTTGAACTCTTAAAACTGATTGCACTTGTGAGGTACTATCTCCTACAAAAATGTATAGAAAGACCTAAGTATTTCTAAATAAACTACTTGTACTTCAGCATCCCATATTATCATTACATTATACATACAAGTACCATAATAATTATTCTGAAAATTAAAATGGTCTAATCTTCACAAACTATCCTAAAGGAACCTTTTCCATGCAACATAATAATATCCAATGAATTTTGCTTACATACCATGGCCAACGGAACCTTGATTATAAACTGGATTGTGCAGCAACTCAGGATTAGAACTTGATGGTCTAATGATATATAATTAATGTGTGTGGCTATACCTTGGCAAAGAGATAATTAACTTCAGCTACATGCAATCAATGACAAGCATCACAAAATTAATCTCGTAAAAACAACAAAAAAGCAAAACTAGACATGACTCGCTTGTACAATGCCATTATTTTAGTTTCTATTAAACAAACAAATTCCTTACAATTTTCTGTCCGTCTTAGCATGTTTTTTCCTCAAACATATTATGAGAGTTACTATGAAGGCTGCCAGGAGGATGATGAAAATGACAACAAATGTCCCATAAAGTATTATGTTAACTGGGATAGAGCTATCCAAGACTACATAAATGTGTGTGAATATTCACATTCCAAACACATAATCAGCACAGTTGTAAGTAGTGGATAAGCAAAAAATGTAAATTTTTGCATTCATGTCTCATGCAGTAAATTCAGTCTTGAGTCAAAATAATTTTTATCATACTAAGACTATACTAATAGGAAGTATAGGCAATGTAAAAATTAATGTTGTTTTATTAGTGTATAATATTATACCAGTGAAATTATCCAGAAGGCTACGTAGCAGGTTTTCGTTGTCAACAACAATGCACCTACCAGTATATGAGAATGAGTGAGTTAGTGTGTGTGTGTGTGTGTGTGTGTGTGTGTGTGTGTGTGCCGGTGTGTGTGTTATAACAAGTATATGTAGCAGTATACACAATTACATACTGGGGAGGGTTTCTGTCATCACAGTAACCTTGGGAGTTGTTACATGTTCTTCCTGTCTCCTTGAACTGACCACTACCATTGAAGAGAGTGAATGTGGAGATACACTCTCCCTGATCACCAGGGCCAGTCCAACAACAAATGTCACATAATTGATTGTCTACATCTTCACAATCACACTCCGTCATGTTAAGAAGTGAACAGAAGGAGTCAGAGCAGATGCCATCTTGACACACATTGGCACCATTGTTGCAGGGAATCGTATCATTTCTTGAGATTGGACTGGGACATATCGCACTGTGACCACTGTGAGATACTAGTCAAGGAAGACAATGAAAAGGTGTTTCTCATATAGTTTAAACACACACACACACACACACACACACACACAGAGGGGGGAGGATACTTGCACATAACTGCAGCTGCACAATCTGACTCTGCTCTGCAAACATTACTGGTATTCAGAAAACTACACGTCTCTCCATCACAGCACTCTTGCTGACCACTGCATGTCCAACATACAAAAGGCAACAATAACATTAAAATATTAGTAATGAAACAAGTCACATAAATAGTGGAAAGTGTTGTAAAAAGTGTAATAAACAAGTCATGTCTCTATTTCAGCATATGACTATATACCTTATTTTCATTTTTGATTCCTCATTCTAGCTGTCGTAAATGGTTTGATAAGTACATAGCTTAGTTAGTTATCACAATGGTTGCCGATCAGTTGGCTAAGTGGAGTATAATACAAGCAGGTAGACAAATTAGGTTAAAAACAATGATGTAGTCATGTGCCAAAATTGAGACATACCTTTCTTTTTGCTAGATTTTATAATAATAAATACCTTTCTTTTTGCTAGATTTTATAATAATAAAAATTATTGTATATCTCCTAGGAGACAGAGGTACCTGTACTCTCACATACAGAAAGCCTTACAAGTACTGTACTCTAGTTGGGTATACTGTTTGTATAGTTCGCCTATTCATTAACAGTGATATACAATAAGTCAGTTATAGCATGGGCCCAGTGCTGTATTGGCCCAGGGTGGGCCAATACAGCACAGAGACCCATGCTATAACTATAACTTATTTTTTCTGTTGTGTCTATGAGACATTTGACTTATTCTTTATTACTACTGTACAAATGGTGTCTACAACCATTTAAATTTTATGTGCAGTATAGGTCACTCACAAGCAGATGGCACCAGGCATTAGTATGCAATCTGTAGTACAACAATTGTCAGTGTCACAGTGATCACCACAATCACACTCTTCACCTTCTTCCCAAACTCCATTACCACAGAATGATCCATGAGCTAGATGAGAGAGAGAGAGAGAGAGAGAGAGAGAGAGAGAGTCGATCACAATTTTAGCAAGCTAAACTTAAGGATCATGAGTACTAGTATGACTCTATAAACTAGGTGTACATACTTGAAAAGCAGTTTGACCTTGAAGATCTCAACACAGCACCTATACTGTCTCGACTGCAAAGTGAAAACCTCTTGTTATTGGGTCGGCTTCCATCTGTAGCTTGGGAGAACATGATGAAATTTCCTTCACCTCCACCAGGTGAACAAGTAGCAGTGTTTGGGTCATGCTATGTGTGTGTTGTATGTATGTGTGTGTAAAATCTACAGTAAATTTGCAATCTAATATTAATAACTATTTTTGACATTCAATCAAAAACTAACCGGGGAACCAAAATTGTGTCCAATTGCATGGGCAACAGTTAAAATACTGACAGATCTTGGCAGTCGTTGAGCAAAATGCTGAAATGTCACAAAGGCTGTGTTCAGAAAACGTCTTCCAATTGTCAATCTCACAGCTCCCTCACAAATCCCTCCTCTGTTTCCCCCAGGGGGTTCAGCAACCCACGCCAAACCAAGGACCCCTTGTGCAAAACCACGATAAGTGAGCAATAGAGCCAGACAAAACCGGGAGTGGTCGTCTTGCGACCAGAAATCCAAGAAATCAAGCACTTGAATGTTTGGAGTATTGAATCTATAACTAGGCTCATTTCGATCAAGAATCTGTGCCTTGGCTATAGTTGGCACAATATTATCTGCAGTTCCATCTCTATCAAAGTCAGTATCACGGAAAATTGTCTGAACTTGTGACATGACTGCTACAATTTCTGCTATTGCACTAGCTTCATCATCACCTCCAATTTCTTGAAGAAACAAGTGATCAGCTGCAACTAGCATCTGACAAAAAGTGCCGGAATTTCTTTTCCGTCTTAGAAGTTGACTACCGTAAATTCTCTTTGGTTCTTTCAATGGAATTGCTGTAGATTGGATCTTCTTCATTTTATGGAGTAGCTCTTCCTTAGCACCACACGGGGCTGGTGTGTAGTCCACATCTCCAGTGTGATAAATCACAGAGTGAAACTCTTGATCGTTTGTGAAAAATTTGTGTGCCTTTTCTACATGGTATTCACCAGTTGGGGTGTTTATGACGCCATCAAAGACACCATTGATGATGTGACCCAACACGGATGAGTGACTCTCACCTGATAAATAATTATGGAAACAAGTTATGACAACATCGTGTAAATTACGCAGTTTCCATAATTACCACTAGAAAAGGAGCAGAACTGTAACAAAGGCCAAAAGTCGAGAATGAACTACTATATTAGAATTCCATTAGTGCACAAAAATTGACCTAAGTTAAGTACGCATTTTTTTTACAATTGCAATAATAATACTATGGTGTCATTTGTGACAATTCATTGGAAAACCATACCTATGACATGCCCATGGTGGAACGTCCGGGGGTTGTAGGGAATATTCGTCCCGTTCCCCATCACGAACTTGACACCAGGAGCAAACACTCGTCTACTGGGAGCAAGCTCCAAATCAAAACTCCTGTAGAGGGAAATACATTCAAATCCAAAATAANCCAAAAGAACTTTGATTAACTTCTAGTAGATGGTGCAGAATCCGAGGATTAGTAATTGACAAACTAAATTTTGTGTGGTTACACCAGAGAGATATTATTATATACAATACAAGTCGATTTGTTTGATAAGTGTTATAAAATTGATGCAAACCTAGCTATAGAAATAACTCACGACACTGGACTACCAGCATTCATGTAAAATGCCATGCAGTTCAGTTGTTTAATTTTAACAAAATTTCTTACGGTTTTTTATTTTCCTTAACACGTATTCTCTTCAAACACATTACGAGAGTCACTATGGAGGCTACCAGGAAGACAATGAACATGACAACTAATGTCACTGAAACTATTATGTCAACTGGAATAGAGTCCATCCGGGGTGCTACATTGTGTATGCATGTAAGAGAACAAACTATTTATTGACATGTGGCTACGATTCATAGCTCAATAAATTTACTATATAAAACCACTAACAGGAAGTAGTACTATTTGTGGTCATATTGTTGAGGATGTCAATGGTATCCAGGAGGTCACGTAGAATACTTTCACTGTCGAATCTAATGCATCTACACAAAGAGAATGTGAGTGAATTATTGTGTGTGTGTGTGTGTGTGTGTGTGTGTGTGTGTGTGTGTGTGTGTGTGTGTGTGATGTAATAATTATGATAAACTAGTTTTAATACAAATAGATGCCTATCACACACATCTGTAGCAACAATTATAATCACAACTGTTTATGTACCCGGGAGGAATATTGTTGTCACAGTAACCTTGGAATTTAAAACAAGTACTTCCTGGCTCCTGGAACTGACCCTCACCATGGAGCAGTGCAAACGTGGATCTACAATCACCCTCTTCATGGCGACAACAGACATGACATTGTTCACTGAATACATCATCACAGTCACACTCCACCATGCCCTGAGACAGACAGAAGGAACCAGAGCAGATGCCATCTTGACACACATTGGCACCATTGTTGCAGAGAGTGGTATCATTTCTTTGGATTGGATTGGGACATACAGCACTGCTACCACTGTGAGATGCTTGTTAAGGAAGACAATATCATATGAAAGGGAGTTACTCATATAGGTTTATACTCTTACTACATCCAATGCAACACACACACACAAACACACACAGACACACCCACACACACACACACCCACACACACCCACACACCCACACACCCACACACACACACACACACACACACACACACACAGAGGATACTTGCACACAACTGCAGCTGCACAATCTGACTCTGCTCTGCACACATTACTGGTATTCAGAAAACTACACGTCTCTCCATCACAGCACTCTTGCTGCCCACTGCATGTCCAATATAAAACCACGATAAACATTTACACTGTAAGTAAAAATGCATCAACCATTCACAGTCTCACTCACGTGCACTTAGCGCCAGTTTTTAGTGTACAATTTGTTCTGCAACAATTGTCAGTGTCACACTGATCACCACAATCACACTCTTCACCTTCTTCCAGAGCTCCATTACCACAGAATGATCCACCAGCTAGATGAGAGAGAGAGAGAGAGGAATCTGACTGAAAAAACTGAAGAATCATAACACCCAACAAATGGAACAACACAAATGGACAGAAAGGACTTTGTCGATGAACCCCCCCCCCTTCCCCGAACAAACACAACACAAAGCAAGACTCTTATGTGAATCCATCTGCCAGTCAGCAGGGAAACACCTTTTCCCAATCATTGCAAACTATCAGTTTTGGTCCCTTTAATCTTCCGACTGAATGGAGTGCTGCTATAAAGAAGGTGGGACTGCTCTCCTAGGTAGGAGCCTGAGTAGTTTAGTGATGGGATTCAAGGGTTTTCACAAGCACAAACATTACAAACACAGTGAGCTGACAAATTTAACAAGCTAAACTTTAAAGATCACAGTGTTACTCTATATCAATAATTTACACAAAGATGCACATACTTGTAAAGCAGTTTGACTTTGCAGATCTTAACACGGGAATTATTCTATTCCGACTGCAAATCGAAAACCTCTTGTTATTGCTTCGGCTTCCATCAATAGCTTGAGGAGACATGATGAAATTTCCTTCACTTCCACCAGGTGAACAAATGTCAGGGTCATGCTGTGTGTGTATCATTACTGAGAGTGTGTTCAAAACTACTTCTGACATTCAAAACTTACCAGGGAGCCGAAACTGTGTCCAAGCTCGTGAGCAATAGTTACAATACTGACAGATCGTGGCTGTTGTTGACCAAAATTCAGAAATGTCACAATGGCTGTATTAAGATAACGCTCTCCAGTCGCTAATCTCACAGCTCCCTCACAAATCCCTCCTCTGTTTCCCCCTGGGGGGTCAGCTACCCATGCCAAACCACGGGTGCCATTTGCAAAGTCACGATAAGTGAGCAGTAGAGCCAGACAAAACTGGGAGTGATCTTCTTGGGACCAGAGATCCAAGAAATCGTCCACTTCAATGTTTGGAGCATTGAATCTATAACTAGGCTCATTTTGATTGAAAACCTGCACCCTGGCTATAATAGGCATAATATTGTCTGCAGTTCCATCACGATCAAAGTCAGTATCACGGAAAATTGTCTGAACTTGAGATATTACTGCTACCATTTCTACTATCGCGCGAGCTTCATTACCACCTCCAATGGTTTGGAGAAACAAGTGATCGGCAGCAACTAGCATTGGACAAAATGTACCGGAATTTGGAGTCAATCTTTTCTGTCTTAAAAGCTGACTACCATAAACATTTTTTGGTTCTTTCAACGGAATTGCCGTTGATTGGAGTTTCTTCATTTCCTGGAGTAGCTCCTCCTTAGCACCACACATGTGCAAGGCTGGTGTGTAGTCCACATCTCCAGTGTGGTAAATCACAGAGTGAAAGTCTTGATCATTTTTGAAAAATTTGCTTGCCTGTTCTACATGATATTCGCCAGTTGGAGTGTTTATGACACCATCAAAGACACCATTGATGATGTGACCCGACACGGTTGAGGGACTCTCACCTGATAAATATGGAAACAAGTTATGACAACATCATGTAAATTACGCAGTTTCCGTAATTACCACTAGGAAAGAAGTAGAACTGTAACAAAGGCCAAAAGGCGAGAGTGAAAGCTTAGAACTCCATTAGTGCACCAAAATTATTAACCTAAGTTAAGTATGCATTTTTTTTTTTTTACATTTACGTTATCTTAATTACTATGATGTCATTTGTGACAATAGTCTTTTTAATTTAGCAGAAAGTATTTTGATTGCATTGAAATGAACGTGACGTCATACGTGGACTGCCAAAACTTTGGTCACGTGCGCCATAGGGACTGCTGTAAAAGCCACGTGCTTACCGTATCTCTAAATAATAGAACCTCCAAAGTAAATTTTAAACTATTTTCTTTTTGTTAGCATTTATTCCAAGTCCATAGCACTTAGTGGTGCCGAGATATTCAGGTGCTAACAAAGTAGGTTTCAAGCAACTAAAGCCAACAAGAAAAGAAGCTTTTTTGGTAAGACTAAGTCTATACATTTACAGATATACCAAACCATTTATTTTTACCTTTAGAGCTCTATACAGACTGTTTCAGGTCCATTTAGTTGCTTAAAACGTTGTTTAGTAGCGCATGGATATCTCAGCACCAGTAAGCGCTATTGACTTGAAAAAAACGCTAACACAAAGTTTTTGTTTAAAGTTCACTTTTGTAGTTCTGTGATTAGAGATATGGTAAGCACATGGCTTTCACAGCAATTAATCTAAACATTGGAGATTTTGTATTGCTACCCGATATGGCACATGTGATGTAAATGTAGAAAATTGGCAGTCTGGAAGCGCTCAACGTTGTAATTGCATTCTTAGGCCTCTTAAATGAAAAGGACTATTCACTGGAGAGACATACCTATGACATGTCCATGATGGAATGTCCGGGGGTCGTAGGGAATATTGGTCCCGTTCCCCATCACAAACTTGACACCAGGAGCAAACACTCGTCTACTGGGAGCAAGTTTCAAATCAAAACTCCTGCAGGGAAATATATTCAAATTCAGTAATAAGTCACACTATTGAGTGTTGAACAGAACAATGGCATTAATTCCCAGTCCATAAGCATAACAATAAGTAATAGCGTAATACAGTAATTGCTAATAAGTACTACAATGTTATTTCAGACGCATAAAACCACTCCATAAAGAGTCTTCTTTAAACATGTGACTATATACCCTCCCTTCAAACATACAGAAGGTACAATGACACCACTCCTAACATAACCTGAATGAGTGCGGACTTGCCTGTTGAATGCATTGAAGTGAAGGTGGACCACACTGGTGTCTTTAGAGCCAGTCAAGGAGCGTGGCTGTCGGAGGGTCACGGGGTCATAGGAGAGAGTCTCATAATGCTTCAGTCCAGGGAGACACAACACTGTCCATGGCACTGCATGCAGGCATAGCCTGAATGAACTTTCATTTTATGTCTTTTGTTGACAGAAATCAATTGATCAGCAAACAAAACATACTTACAGACATGAATCTGATTATACAGTACACTACTTGTCTTACAAAACAGCAGCAGCGAGGCCCAGATCAGCCAAACAGAATCTCTCCTCATCATGTAAATTATCTCGTAAATTATTCTACTGCTTCTCTGCGCATGCTCAGTAGATTATTATGTAAACACTAACCCACGTGGTCTACAAAAAGTAAAGCATGGAGGTAGATGCTCTCTGTCTTGAATATGTGAACGGACAGTCCACCAGTGAGCCACCCAAACAGCTTGCAAAAGGTACCATGTAAAAGCAACAACAATAAGATGGTTACGAGTCCAATCTGATCTTTGTAAAGGTATTGAAAGTGGTCAAACAGACTTGGTAAGAGTTGTGGAAGCTCTAGGGTATGTTCCTTGCATTGGGTTGACATTCATGATCAGTGCATCCACAGTATATCTTCTTGTGCTCATCTTTTAATAGCTTATATCTGACTAGCAGCAATGTGGAGAACAGGAATCAGGGTACTAGGCTACTGTCTGAAGTGCTTACAGTAGTAAGACCTAATGCTTTACATGCTGATGAAGGTATGGGCTGTTGTGTGTATGTGCATGCGTTTGTTCATTTAATTTTAACTTCCTTGTCTTTCTATAACAGTGCATTACCTATCAGTGTTCTACTGTGATCGCCTCAAAGACAGAGCTGTGATCCTACCCAATGTTTTGGCAGGAGTTCATTCACTGGTATGTATGTACAATAGGAATCACTGATGAGCTCACGGGTGGTGTGACTAGTGGTATATTTAATGTTATAGGTCACACGATTCAAGTTGAGTGATGAAGATGTAGTGTTACTTTGCCGTGCTATTTTCAAGGAAGTACATAACCAGGTGAGGTGTCTGTGAATACAATGGCCCTGTTATACTGGATGCTTTATTTATGGTTGTATAATGTATGCATTCTTTACAGTCACTTCAATACACTGATAGAAGATTGGTATATTCCATTTTGGATCATTTTCTCAACTCTTATATCCAAGGTAAAACAATGTCTATTTCTATATGCTATAGATATGCTATTATATTGTCTCTGTGTAGCCGTGCAGTTGATAGCGAATGACTTTGTATTGGGTTTCATTCAAACCATCGATGAAGAAAGAGATCCTCGAAACCTGCTCATCATTTTCAACTCTGTTCCCTTAGTTATTGAACACCTTCCATTTGGTATGTGTGTGTGTGTGTGTGTGGGTGAAGATTTATCTTTGTTTGTGTATGATAATATTATGTGTATCTCAGATATTCTGACTGAGGATCTTTTTGAAGTGACGTCATGTTATTTTCCAATCGATTTCAATCCAGTTAAGTCAAATTTGGGGTATTAGAAATGATTTATGTGCTTTATGTATTCACTCTCTTTCTCTCCCACTCACAGCCTCCTAATGATCCAATGGCTGTCTCAAAGGACTCTCTTATAAAGTCGCTCAGAAGATGTCTAACTTCAACTCCAAAGTTTGCAGAGGTAAACTCTCTCTCTCTCTAATGTAGCTAACACTGTTTTGTGGTTATATACTATCCTCTGTGGAGTTTGATTTGCTTTCTTCTAGTTTTGTCTTCCTCTCTTGTTGGAGAAGCTCTCCTCTGATGTCCTGTCAGCTAAACTGGACTCCCTTCTCACATTGGCGGCAGGTGCTGAGGTGTATGGGATAACTGGGCTCACACCATTTCTCCAAGAAATATGGTCATCAATAAAACAAGAGGTGGGTAATTGATAATGAGGATTTAAAGTTTTTGTGTACTAATTTGATCCATTCCCCATGCACACAGGTGTATCAGGCCTCCAGCAGTGAGATCCAAGTAAGTGTACACATATGTACCTCATTGTTGTCTTGTAAATACTGATTCAGAGCAATAGTCACACATGGTTGTTTCTATTTCTCAGTCGGCTTGTGTGTCTGCACTGGAATCTGTTGTAAGGTGTCTTTCCACTCCTCTCCAACGAAGCAGTGAGAGAGGAAAGGGACTCACTGGATTCATCGACATGGCTCTGAAAGGTGTATATACATAACCTCAATCCCTAGCTCCTTCCTTTTTCACTTTCATTGTGCATGTACTTAAAATTACCGTGCAATCAGACTGTCAGCGTCATCTTCGTGAGCCTGAACTTAGATTGATCCAACCCACTGTCGTCTTGTTGTGTGGCATTGCTAAGGCTTCAGACCCGGCCTGTACCCATGTGGTGTCCCACGTCTTACCCACCCTCATCGAACAGTATCTACAAGTCAAGCAAGTACTATTATTACTGTAGTGTATGAGTGTTCCAACGGAATTTGCGGTATAATATGTTATCGTGTTTGTGAAATTATACACATTAGTCTTCTCATCGTGCTGTTGTGCTGGAGGCTATTTGTGCATTCATTGTGAGTGTCAGACACACAGCTATCAAAGACGAAGGTATCTAGATAATTGTAAACTTTTTTCTTTTAACTTGTAGTACAAACTGTACCTGTTTTGTCACTGTTTTTTGCAGCTTCTACACCATTGTTGGAAGTCAAGGCATCTCTCTTGGATATTTTGTTGACAGCTTTCAGAGATGTTGAGTCTAGAGTTAGAAATATTGCTGTCAAGACAACTGGTGAAATAGTACAAGTGCACGGGATATTGGACCAGTCTGAAGTGAGTCTTAGAATCATGAATGGAGTCAGGACTATTGCTTTATTGTCTTTCTCACACACACATAGCTGTTGAAGTGTAGCAAGCAACTTGAGAGCACAGCATTGTCTGATGATGATACTGCTACTCAGTAAGACCTTGTGTGTGTGTGTGTGTGTGTGTGTGTGTTGAGAATATTGTGGAGCATTTCAGGTTGACTTGCAAGTAATTGTCCTCCTTTTCTCTCAATTTTAGAGAGAGCAGCTGCCTATCTCTCAGTCAAGTAGCAGCTCTTCATCCCAGCTTCACAAGAGAACATCTCCTTGAATCATTAGTATCACAAATCACTGGTAAATCAAACTTAAACATATTGGTGCATGGGCCAGATTTTAGAGAAAAGTTGAGTAAGCTACTTTTATTTTCACAGGATCTCGAACAGCTGATGACTCCTCCCTAACTCCTCAAATTGGACTTGTTTCTTGCCTAGCCAGTTCCCACCCCTCCCTTCTCTCTCCCTCTCTTCCTCCCCTGGTTGCTAGATTGGATCAACTTGTACTGCTTGATGGAGCCATCCACTCCCTGGCTACCTCCATCAGTGGAGCTCTTGTGACCATTGTGAAGAAGAGCATCCATTTTGAGAGCTGTAGAGCTCTTTTGGGTGGCAATGGTGGTGAGCAGGGAGGACTGGTGGAGAGTCTCGTGGCTGTGTGTGTGAGGTGTCACAGAGATACATACAAGACTATTGTGAACCACGTTGCTCAGATATTGTCGTGTTATGTGCAACATGCCAAGGATGACAAGTGAGTCTTACCATTAATTTTAGCGCATACATACTGGAATATATTATGTAATGCTACTATGGTTGTATTTATTTCAGAGATATTAAGTCTTTGCTGGATCTGATAGTGACTGCTGCAATGGATGGGAAAGTGGGTGATTCTCAAGCTCCTCCCACTTTAAGTCATCCTGTAAAGAACCCTCAACTTTTTGAACTGATTTCAGCAGTCGTAGGAGCAGCCAAACCACAGGTACAGTAGATGTTAAACCTTGTAAGCCTTATCCAGTTCTTCACCTATAGCTAGCTTGTTTTCAAAGGCTCTACAGCCTAGTTTAAAGACTGTAGTTTCACTTGTACAGGTGTTGTCAAGCTACACTGACGAGCTATTGCCATCCTTGTTTGAACTTTCATGTAATAATTTGTATGCCACTGTTTGTGAACACATTGCAAAAGCCTATGCAAGTATCATCAATAAACGACCAGATGGTGAGGGCATTAATTGTAGTATAGCAGAATTAATGGAAGTCATGGTAGATGGATAACATATTTGCAGATGATAGTCTGTCTGTCTTAGTTGAGCGGGATATGCAGTTGCTATGGAAACAACTTGCTGAACCAACATTGTGTGAAAACAACACAAATGTGCAAGTACTTACATTATGGATTTGGGTGAGTTCCACTAGTTCTCATGAGTTGCTTGACCCATAGAGGTCATCTGCATGCTTTTCGTGTTCTCTGTACACAATGATAGCTGACCAAGGCTCTGGTGGTAAGAAGTCATAGGATGGGAATACCAGCTGCAGTTAAGGTACATTCTCTAGCAGACTAGCTACTTAGTAACTACATGTTGAACGCCAGAAGAGGTGAGAGTTAATTACGTGACTAGCCTGCTTGCTACCACTCTTGAAGAACAAAAATTGTAATAAAAATTTGCCAATATCATCTGCACAATTCTAGCTAGCTCAGCAGTTTGCTTTTGAATGCTCATAAATCTGCATGAGGCAATTTCCAGTGTGCAATATGGGTGTATTCATGAAGGAGGAGCCTGGGCATGAGGCATTGAAAGGCACGTACTGGGTAGGTGGGATAAAGGATGAATGGTACGATGTAAAGGCTTTGGCCCCCTTGATCGTGCAGCGCTAGCACAGTCATAATGACAAGGTCTCGGCTCGTACTTGAAATCCCCACTCAACTTTTTTTTTTCTATCTCCGTCTAGGATCTATGATGCAACTGAGAGCTTGCTTTTGAATGCGCATAAACATCTGCGCGAGGCAATTTCCTAGTTACATAAACTGACTGGTGATTGTCTTCTTTATATTAGTAGCCCATTTAGTTATCTTGGCTGTATTTTTGTAGCTACTAGAGGTGTGCTGTATGTGTACTTCGATCAGTAAAGAAGCTAGCGATGGCTTTCAGCTTCTCATGAGTGACACAACCGATGTACTGAATAGAGACTGCTATGCTAATGTCAGGGTAGGTGGTTCGTTTTAATTTTCTTTCGTCCACATGAATATTCTGTATTGTTTAACAATGTCACATTATACAGCTATTCTACAAGCAACAGTTGTTTGTCAAAGTCCTACCTGAGATCATCAGTCGGTTTAACTCATTGGAACATGGTGAGTTACAATGTAGAGGTGTACCACATAATACTTCATCCTGTTCATTTGTGTGTAGATAAACGACAGCACATTTTGAAAGCACTGTCTCACCTAATGCAAGGAGTACCGAAACAAGTCCTGCTAACAGAACTTCCTTCGGTACATTTATAATAGTAGGCTAACTAACAGGTTTATTATAAATTGTGAGTATGCCCGCTGTACGGTATCTCCCCTCTGGTTGCCAGAAAGGTACTAAACTTTTTGGGTTAACGACCCCCTTAATGATGACCTAGTAACAGTGTTACTGATAATAAGTGCCAGATAGTTTTTGCTCCCTTACAATTAATTCTCTCTCTAGGTCCTCCCTCTGTTGTTGGATGGACTGTCAAGTGAGGAAGGAGATCTGAAACTGTCCACCCTCGAAGGTCTTGTCTCCCTCCTCAACGATACACCTGACTCTGTCGCGGAACACGTGCCTGGTCTCATCCCACGACTGCTCCAGCTGGCCAAGGACAAGTCATCCATGGTCAGTCAGTGCTTATTTTGATCCGTTTTGAACTGCATGCATGACTGGATGGATTTTTTTTTCCAAGTTGCATGTATACATAGCTTCTCAACATTGGTTTGTTAGCTATGGGTTAAGTAGTCTTGTGATAATATTATTAAAAATAACCATACTATGTCAATTTGATTTATTCATGCAGAAAGTTCGGATGGCAGCTCTGAAGTGCATAGGAGCATTGACAAGTCTTCCTACTCACACAGTATACAAGATTTAGTATACGAATACTCAATCAGTATTATTATTATTCTCTTTGGATCATTTACTTTCAGGTGTATCCCTACCAAGGCAGTGTAATAAAGGAGTTGGCACAGTGTTTAGACGACCACAAGAGGCTGGTGAGGAAAGAAGCTGTGGACGCTCGATTGAGATGGTTAGATGAAAGTGATTGAATAATAACTATTATGATTGTGTATGGATTAAACTATTTGATTACAGGTATTTGTTGGGGACAGTATAAAAACTTTGTCTGAGGTTGTCAATTCTTGTCTGTGATTGTGTATGTATGTGTGTATGTTTAGTAGTCACTTTCTCTAATGATAATTTTTCTTTCTCGTAACCTTGACAACACTTCCTACAAATAGAATAAGAATTTAATAGTAGCTTATACGTATCACAGCACACACTGACCATGCCATACCTGCTGATAGAGCTTCACTCTCAGTCTATTAGTTGCTGCCTGTGACTTGCGTTTCTCCTCATTGACCTTTGCTCTGACCTCTGGTAAACGGTCCCAGGCCTTCTTGGAAGCCCGATACATCTCCTTCATTGAGAATTTGGGGTGGCGACCACTAGCAAAGGATCGGTAGGAGATAGGAGGTGCTACAGAAGAGAGGATGGGAAGGAGTTAGAATTGGTTGTGCTATGTATCACTCTGGTGGTGTTGAAGCAAAAAAAGAGAGTGTCTGAGTATGTGTGACGATAGACCTAGTATAATGTGACAACACCTTACCAGTTCTCCCAGCAGCTGCCAGCCTCTCATCATCTTGATCGGGATAGTGTTCCCGATATCGATAGTAGCCATCTCTCTGGTGTTGCTGGAGCTTCTTCTGTCTCTTCTGGCTCCGTTCAATGAACTCTGGGTACTGCAGGGCCAGTGCCTCTGAGAGGCTGAGATGAGTGACTGATGGACCTCCCCCTCTCTTGGCATCAGGTGGGAGGGAAATGCCACAGGGGGAGCCACAGGTTGAGGGGGAGCTGGAGGGGGTGAAGGGGGTCTTGGAGTCGTTTGGACAGCTCGTTCTCTGACTAGCAATTCTCTCTTGTGAACACTTCGATGTTTTCGTTTACTCGTACGCTCACGTGTCATTGCATCCCTCTCACAGTATCTCTCAGAGTGTACATGGCGATGGTTGTCGTCTTTAGAGTGACGTCCATCCCTGCTCGGTCTTCCTCTTGCCATTGCTCCACAGGTACACAAAGGTTTGGTGTTTTCGTCCACTGCCACTTGTGCAGTTGCCAACGAACTAGCCAGGAATCTCTTCCAGAGTTCGTCCAACTCCGTCAGAGTCAGTCGCTGTGTACTGACTGTCTGAGGAGAGCTCTTGAGAGTGTGCGATAAGGGAGAGGGGCCAAGTTTAGTGTCAATGTTGTCTCTTCTTTGATGGCTTGGTGGTCGTACGCCAGGTGAATGAGACAAGGCTGTGAGTCTGCCAATATTTTGGGTGTTGGTGGATGCATTGTTTCCACCTAGAAGTGTGGTGTTGGGGGTCACAGTGTGGAAGGTAGAGATGGAGAGATCGCCTGGTTTCACTTCTGAGGGTGTGAGAGAAGTAGCATGTGACTGGGAGAAACAATGTGGCTGTGTGGTAGCAGAAGATGGAGAATGCTTCCACTCTATACAGAAAGAAAACACACACCTACCATAAAATTAAATTATATATCATATGCAGAAATACCTGTACTCCTATTCATTCTTTACTAAACCTTACCAGATGTGTACTTCTCAGTATATGTGTGCTGTGGTTTACTGGCAGTAGAGCTGGTATGCTCCCAGTTATCTTCTGGACTCCTCACTTCTGGCAAAGGGTACCAACGTATCTCTTTCTCCATTTTGGCGCCGAAATTTTGCTGACAAAGCACTTTACAAATTTGGCGCGATTTTCAAAAACGCAAATTTGCAACAATGTCATGAAAAACAAAAAAATTTTGAAAACTAGCTATCATTTATGCTGTGCTACAGCTTTCATCCTGTTAGCCATGTTTCTAACATGTTCTAGTGTGTAGAGCAGGTGCTGTTTCTTGCTGCTCTGCTGTTGTGTCTGTGGCGGTGGTTGCTGGTGGTGACCAACAGGCTGGGCCACTGCTGTAGTCTGCTGGGCCAACTGTTCGACTTTGGTCTTTAGTCCTCCAACAAATGAGAGGAAATATAAATAAGTAGCAATATCTATAATGTGCATCACTGTTAA
>CAXIPT010000018.1:509288-522103 GCA_964030475.1 Tethya wilhelma
GCAAAGCTTACTCGAAGTGAGTACATTCTAAACTCCACTTCTTGTCTCATCCTCTCCTGGGCTCTCTGATGCTGGCTCACAATCTTCTGGTGTCTCTCACACTCTGCCGTACGAGCTCTCAACTCGGCACTCAATCGTTGGATCTTGTTGTCGCGTTCTTTCACCTCGTGTCGGTGTGACTCCAAGGCTGAAGAGGCCTTCTCCAAGTCAGCCTCACACGTGTAGAGCCTATGGGAATACAATGTTTGGATGAAACTAGTAAAAAAACAATCATTACAGTTGGGTGATTCTATAGAGCCTATGGGAATAGATGAAAGTAGCAAAAAAAATATCACCAATCATTATAGTTGGGTGATTCTGTTCATCAGATAAGTTATAACTGTGTTGTATTTAGTTATAACTAAAGAACGAACAGAGTAATAACTCAAACACACAGACTGTCAGTTATAACTTACTGTGTTTGAGTTATAACTCCATTCATGTTATAACTGCGTATGTTTGAGTTATAAACTCGTGAGTATGAGAAAACTCACTGTTCTTTGAGCGATGAGATCTCAGTCTTCAGTTTGGAGTGTTCTCCACTCTTCTTGGCCATCAGTCTACCAGCTATGACACACCAGGGGAGGGGCTGGGTGGGTGTGGTCTTCTTGCTGCCTGCTGTGTACTCACTACTGTATACTGCAGCTACACAAACATAGATACATGGATGGTCATGCATATGTTGAAATACTTTATTGAATGTTTATGTCATACCATGTAGTTCATCTCGTATTAATTTTATGACTTGTTGATACACTCCTAATTGTGGGAGCACTTCATCTATGTACAGAGCACAATAAGATTTGGATCATGCATTGAGTGTAAAATTACAGTTATATATATATCACTGAGACATGCATAGTGCTTACCAAGCATTTGAAAGCATGTGTTGATTCTGTACTGTGAAGGCCCTTGGTTGGGTTTGCTCTCAGCATTCTTGCTACTCAGTGATTCTTTCAGTGTCACCTCATAGTGCAATGCTGTAGGGTATGGATGTGCTTTAATTGGAATTAAACTGAATGGTGTTTCTCTTACCTAAAGAATGCCCCGGGGTCCCTAAAAGATGAGGTCTCTCGGCTACTTTTGATGACTGCTTCTGCATGGCAACAAATGCTTGGTAAGAGAGTCTTCAAAGAATGGCTGAGAGCGGTCGATCTCACGGCAACAAACACCATGGAAACGGACTGGGGGGCGTGGTGTGGTGAGTGCCCGCGCGCGGCGAGCGCACAAATATTAAATGCGCTGTAGTTGAGTTCAAAGGTCAAACGAAATGTTCACGTGGTGTGCAACTAATGGAAGAATTAGAAACTGAAGTTGCAGCACTGTGTGAAGGTTTACTGAAGGTACAGGACACTGAGAAGTCGCCTGGTAAGTCAAATGAACTTGTTTTATTGCTATGCATATATTCCTATGTATTTTCATGGCATGCATGCAAAATTATAACAACAATTGTCAGCACATCACTTTCCAGCAACACACTATCCATATCCTTGGCTGTGCAGATAATGTGAAAGTATTTGAACAATCATTTCATTCTTTACTCAAATTAACAGACACCCTACAAAAGGTATAGATTTCAAATGTAAGTATTAATGTAATTAATTGTTTCATATTTCACGATTCCTTATCAGTCCTCATTCACTAGTCATCGTGGCACTGTAGCAGTGTTGACTCTTACAGCTGCTGCCCACAATGGACACCACTACTGGACGAACGATAATACAAGACAATCAGCCCATGGTAACTGCCCTACAATTATCATTTGTCTACTTAAATACCATGCATCTACTCTCATACATGCATATTATACCACGTGCACACATAGACCTCATTGGTAAGTTGACTGTGTGGTCTAAAAGTGAACAGGTAGAGGGGTTATTGACTGGTGTTGATCCTGGGAGTGGAGGTGTGTTGAAGATCATGCTGCCTCTGTTGAAGGAGAAGCTAACAAGAGAAGAGTGGAAGCTCCATCCAGCTCACAAGCAGGCTCTCTTCTGGTCCATTAGACAACTCAAGGTTAGGCTCACTGTAGCATGCTAATGGACTCATCAATGATTTTTATTCAGTATGTTCAATAGCTTTGTTCCCGGACTTTAATCTAGCTTGTAAATATTGCCAAAATTTAGAGCATGAGTGCAAAAAGAAGACCTGGAGGCGAAGGAATATTGACTGTGTTTTAGAATATATTATGTGCATGTCCTTTCCTTCAGTTAACATGTCATTCATTTCTCTCTTCTTTGTGATCTCATCTCAGCATCCCAATGTGTCTCCCTACCTTGATGTCTTCCTGCCGGCCACTCTACTGGTGATGGATGACCACGAGGACTACCATAAGATACTGGCACTCAATGCAGCTACACACATCATAAAGAACATGGTAATGGTTAAACACAATACAAACCAAGTGAACTATCTCTTGTACAATCTGTATAGGATCCTTCAGAACTCCGTTGGTATGGCAGAGCTGAAGTTATTTACGAAGTATGTTGGTAGTTTTGATTTGAGGAAGATTGTGGTGAATAATGCTCTCTTGGTGACATGTTATCCTTGTGTGTATCCAGGCAACCAAGCCAATCCTCTACAACAATGCTCCTGATGTGATAAGTGCTCTCCATCGTTGCTTATTAGCTCTCCTACCAGTGCTGGACACGCCCACAACACCTTCCATACCAGCAAAGGTTAGAGGGAGGCATTACACTGTAGGCAGTGTTTTGATGGGATGACGAAAAAACTGTTGTGTATGTTTTTTTTTTACCCTAGCCTAACAGAACTTCTGAAGTGTTTGGTCTCCTCCTCAATTCACTGCAGTTTAAAGGGAAGCTAGCATCAAGAAAGGTATGGCTACTTGTACCATAGTTAGGTCTTATTTCAAAGGTATGGCTGCTAGTTTCTTTTCCAACTCAATGTTTTTCTTTTTAATATAAATTCTCTCATATATTTTTTTTTCTTCCTGGCCCATCTTAGGCTTATGTCTCATATGTGAGCAGTTATATTGAGTCACTTGGTATCCAATGTGTTAGACATATGAAGGTATTGTTTGTGTATGACATTGTAGCTTTTGATGTAAAATACTAATGCAAACATGTAATGTACTCTTGTAGGATGTCATAAATGCACTGCTCTCCTGTTTGGAGTACCCCGACTACAGTGGAGAAGAGACTAGGATGTATGCTCTGCAAGCCATGATAACCCTCATTGCTCATGCATGGCCAAGGTACAGTGGAAGCAGCATACCTGTTTTCTTTATAGCATCAACATGCATGTTTTATACGTGTACAGGATACCTTATCACAGTGAGAAAATCTTAAAGGGACTACTTCAGTTGATATCTGATCTTTGCCCGTCAAATTCAACCATTCCTGACACACCAGGTACCCTAATGTTCTTTTCTTTGAGAGTGCTTGGAAACATCCAGACCAATAGATGTTTATTTTATATCCTTCACACACTACAGTTGTACAATCCCAGCTTCAACTTGTCTGCAAATGTCTCAGTCTCCTGGCAGCTGCTTCACCAAATACAAAGGTATATAGCTACATTATAATATTATTGGTATAAAGTGATGGACTGTGTGTGTGTGTGTGTGTGTGTNGTGTGTGTGTGTGTGTGTGTGTGTGTGTGTGTGTATGTGTATGTGTGTGTGTGTGTGTGTGTGTGTGTGTGTGTGTGTAGGAAGTGTTCATTTCTCTAAAGGATAGTTGTCAACACAAAGGTCTCCAGCATTGCTTAGAACAGTCATTATGTGTGCATAATTATCGTCAGTCACCTATTAATCAGAAATAACATTTCCCATTTCACTTATCATACTTTATGTAATGAACTTGAATCTCAGTTCTGTGTAAACATTACAAAGAATGCCCACACTCACTCTTGTTTCAATTCAAATGTCAAAATTTAGATAAACTCAATTCGTAGTAGTGTACCTCTTACTGCAACAATGACAACAACACATGATATATTAGGACAAATTGAAAGTTGTAGATCATAAAGCAAAAACACAGATCTATACTTGGCATTACACAGAACTACAGTTTACACTACACACAAAACCTTTCAATGTAGGAATTACATTACACTTATACATGAGTGATAGTGGTAGACAATAGACCTTGTCATCTGACAGTTAATGTAATACATTACACATGAGTGTTCCATGGGAGCAGAGACAACCGACCCATATTTCTTGGCACAACTGTCACATTGAGGGGTTGTCGATTATTGATGAATTCAATTTCGTAAGGGGCAGGTCGTTTGCGGTATACGTAGAGTCGATGAGCTCCCAAGACCTGAGGAACAACCTGAATTGAGTATGTCCCACCAGAGGTATTCACCTTCACTGTACCTGTGACAGCATTCTGGGCCTCCTCCGGATCAATATGAGCTCCATCATCACCTTCATTTATGGGAATCAACTTTGCTTGCAGTCGAGGAACAGATTGGATGTCTAAATTATTCACAATTGTGCCACCGGCATCGTTACAGTTTATCACAATCTCTGATTCCTTTCCAACTTCAAATTCCACTTGAGGCATTCCATTGTTTTCCACTACTGTGAAATGGGGCACAGAAGGTGTACTATGTACACTCCCCAAGACCTCAACAATTGCATGAATGTTACCAACTTCTACCTCAAAGTGGTTATGTCTTAGGGTGCTGTTTTCTAGTGGATCCTTGTGTGTGTCATTTAAAATTGAATTCAGTTCCCGAAGTCTTCGCTTGAAGGGAGATTTTAGAAAATAAAACTCCACGTTGGTAGCAATATTCACTGAATCTTCAATAAACATAAGACTGTGGGATACATTTTGATGTACTCGCTCCAAAATCTTATGTTGATGATCGAGAAGTTCAGCTTTACTTCTACACATGACAGCGACCTGCTCCTTGAGCCTGTTTCGCCATTCATCCAACTGTCGTGCAATCGCATCGTACTGATCATCGATTGATTGGGTCACACGTTCTTGAGCTCTTTCTAGCTCTGCTTTGATATTGTTGATGCGATCCTTAGCTTGTTGTATTTCCTCATTTTTATCCTTCACTTGCTGAATCATTCGTTGCATTCGAGGCAATGGATTTGAATCAGCAAAAAGTGTTTCAACCGACTTGCAATTTCGACACTCTCTGTGATGGTCATTGGCACAAACATGACAAATTACCTCCTCATGCTGGGCGCAGTACATACGGACAAGCTGGTCAGGGTGCAAATGACAATACCAATCTTTTCGCGTGATATCCTGAGCTGGCTCCTGAAGTGCATCTCCATTGTTGTGCAACCTTCCTACTTCAAGTACACCGTGTCTGTAGGTGTCTACTCCTTCCAGATGATTGTTACAACATTTTTGGCAAAGTAATTTTCGACAGCTTGCTTCCAAACACACTGCAACTGCTATGTTTTTCTTAATACAAGCATTGCACAGAACTTCTTCAGTACCTTTGCAAAAGTCATCTTGAAGTTTTACTGCTTCGACTATATTGGCTAAAAATCTGTTGTTTATGACTTCTCCTGCCAAAGCATTGGTTGTGAATTGTTTCCGACAACATTCATTTGGGCATAGGAAATTTTCATACTCTATTTCTTGAGCCGGCTCACCTTCTGCTGGTTGCCCTCCTGCTTCCACTGGATGTGCATTGATACAATTTTCACAGACACTGTCCAGACAGGGAAGAAGCTGAGGGTTTTCGTAAAGCTGATGACATTGTGGACAGTTCAGATGTTCGTGTTCACGAAAATCACGAAGACTAATCTTCGCGGGCGCATTAGCAGCTTCTTCGACTTCCCGATTCTGATCCATTCTTTGTTTGGTATAAATTACTATAATTTTGGGTGAGAGCTTTACCTTTATTCAAGTTGGCTTCGATAGTAGTAAACAATTCCAAACTCGTACAGTATGTATTATAATGTCACCATACAGCGGATTCTTGCTGACAGCGCGAATTCCACAGCAAGTCTACATCGCGTCGTCTCATGATCTGATCAGGCGCTGCGCATGCGCACATGGCACGGTCCGGATACGTGCGTATACGGTCAGTCATAATAAACAGGATGTTGTCAGTAGGAGGAGCTTGGCTATGTTGTTGGATGTCCAGCTCACTTTCTTCACTTCGTAAACTTTCGCCAAGTATCATGTCATCGAAGCTGCTCTTTGTGTTGTGTGTATTTGCAGCTGTGTGCTGCTTCACCGGCGAAGCCCGTATCCGGAGCCTAAAGCCAGATCCAAACATCAGGAGGCCGTCTTCAACGCTCGAGATACAGCACACACTCAAAGAAGATGTGTTCCCTGAGGTAAGCCTTTGTAGTGATTATTTAAAGGTCATACCTTTGTGTAGCCTAGCAATTGTAGCATTTGTACCTTCTGATTGAAATTTGGTTAGATCAGCTAGCTCTACAGTTAGCTAAAGATTGTTTGGTAGGCCATAGATAGGTGAAGTCACACTTGATTTATTTTTCTTTACAGTTGCTTCGAGCAAGAAGACAGAGTGGTACTCCAATCATACATGGCAGCTACACCTTTGCTTCTGACAGCCATCGCTATGCTACCATTCACTACTCTGGAGAGAACAGCCCAGTAAGTGCATGGATCACTGTGTGGTGTGCAAGCTTGTAGTTTGCCAAGCCATGATAAATCAGTTTAGCATGAATGAATGAATGTGTCTGCCTGTTAGGCCCAGAAAGGATGTGTCTGTGGGTTAGTTATTGGAGACAGAGATACTACTGTACAGTGAGGTAGTTCATAGTTCAGTTATGTTTTGTACCCTTTCCTGTTGACTATGTGCCCTGTACAGTGATGTGTACAGTATGGTGAATGATTTAGGGCGAAGAATAAGCTTATCATAACAAAAAAAAACTCAGTGGGTTGTTAACTGATGTACATGTGTGGTAGAAGCACACATACTGGTGTAGACATTACAATAGGCTACTTAAAATAACACATAGAAGTATTTTGTAGCTATGCTTGTGTGCATACATGTACTATGTACTGCATGTTTTGTTTCATATCATTATGCACTGGTCACATGGTGTGTGTTTGCTTACATTGAAGGTCAGAATATGGAGATGACATGGCAGCATTTCCTGTCAGCAATCATACCTTATTACTCTCCTACCCTCCCCCTCCACACACACACACACACACACACACACACACACACACACACACACACGCACGCACCAGGTCATCATTGTGCTCACATACAACCTCAACTCCAGAAGTCTACCATCATCAAGCACACTGTATAGGTACGTATAACACTTACAGTAGAAGTCAATGACATCAAGATTCCCATTCAAAATGTTAATTTCTCAAGTCTCCTAGTCAATAATACTAATAGTGAGCTCAAAATGTTAATCTTTCTAGCCAAAAGTATAAAGTTCTTTACTCCAAGTAGTAGGCTGCTATGTGAGTAAGCATGCTCCCAGTTCTCTCTATCACTAACACAGCCATAGATAGTGTATTATGTGTGTAAACTGGTTGAGATATGTGGGGAATGCTTCCCTGCTGGGGATTTTATTGGTGCTCTGATGCACGTTGTACTGTTGAGCATATGGAAGTACAAGTGTATTGGACGTGTATGTACAGTCTCTGGAGTGTTTTTAATGAGCCTAATTATTAAAGTCATATGACCAAGAGGGTCACTGGGTTAGTACTGTATTGAGTGAATGATATGGAATTCAAATCACCATATCTTGCTCTGAATAAGCTGTCATGGTGAAAGTTAAACACCAACTTACTTACAATAGCTGTTACAATCTAGTGTTATGTATCTCAGTTAAGAATTTATTACAGTACTTGACACCTGTTATGCTTATGGAAGGCAGTGACAGGTATCAACTTTAGATGCCTGAAGGAATTTAGGGGAGTTTAGCTGGCTCAATCATGTAGCTGGGCTTCTATTTGAGAGCCCCTTCAGTTAGACAGAGTGTGGGTGATATTTGTATCGTGAGTAATGCAATGGATTGTCCATGGAATGAGTATTCTTGACAATGTGATGGCTGTTCTCTCTCTCTCTCTCTCTCTCTCTCTCTCTCTCTCTCTCTCTCTCTCACAGGTCAACTGACTATGGTGCCTCATTCTCAAGGGTGTTGGTGGACCCTAGTGAACCAGATGTCGTCCTTTGGCCCAACTTTCAAGTCAGCAACTCCAACAAGAACATTGTGAGGGAAATAAGAGAGAGAAAAATGCACACTTATTTACACAAATTTGGTGTTTATAAAACTGTTAATAATGAATAATGCTCACTTTTTAGTGTTTGTTTGTTTGTTTTGTGCGGACAATAAAATGATTAGCACATCTTTTCAAGTCACATTCTCCACACACGCACACTCACACACCAACAGATTATCTTTGCTCACGCCTCTCGGAACAGAATCTACTTCTCTCAAGACGAGGGAAATCGCTGGACCATAAGAGACTTCACCCCTTCCACCATTATTGCTAACTCTGTCTTATGGAACCCAACCAACGATCAGTGGGCTGTGGCTCTGGACAGCACTAACAGTATGGTCAGTGGAAATAACTACCTTAGTGATGTTTTTGCCAAATTAGAAAAGGTTTTGCTCTTCAAAATTAATTGATGTATTGCTTTGCATCTGCTCTGTTAGCCTTGTACCCAAACCACNTTCACAAGCGCTCCTCAGAACATTCCTGTCCACCTTCGAATTCAGGCTCGAATTCAGGGCCATGACTTTATATAGCACAGACCATGGGCGACAAATAGAATGATAGGGTGACCTCAACAACAGTTCAGGCTAGCCTCGTTCCGGGGAATTCCCAGGCCTTCTGCGTGCTGCTAGTATTGATTTATTAAGTTGACGATCTTTACAATTTTCGTAATTTTTTAGCACGCAGAAATAAAATCATCTGGTAAGGATCGTCAACGTAATAAATCAACACTCTAGTAGCTAGCACGCGGTACGCAGAGGGCCTGGGGACGAGGCCGGAGGCTAAGTTCAG
Organism: Tethya wilhelma; assembly: GCA_964030475.1. Classification (NCBI taxonomy): domain Eukaryota; kingdom Metazoa; phylum Porifera; class Demospongiae; order Tethyida; family Tethyidae; genus Tethya; species Tethya wilhelma. Next base: position 518,276 of record CAXIPT010000018.1, read on the forward strand.
GCCATAATACAGCCCCGCCCCCAAACATGAGCTGCAATGCGCAACACATGAACTACTTCCTTTGGAACCATGTTGCGGAGTGGTGGTAGAGTTTTCTCCTTCCAATTGCTGGCCACTCTATAGTTATCAGAGCAAGCAGTTTTATTGTCAACCCAACAGTTTTGTACAGCAGTAATCAAGCTATACACATTTTATACTGTATTGAAGCAGCCAAGGTTCACTGCCAGCTCCTCCTGCAAAGGTTCGTCGCTTACTGCTCTCCATGACATGGATGTGGTCTGAACCATCAGCTGGGAGCTTATGAGGGCTGTTAGCTCCTGGGACTGTGGATAATTAATATGTCTGAACTGAGCTGTGCATGGGCAGAAGCTACAGTATACATTTAGCTTAAGATAGCAATATCAATGACATCAGACATGTTGAAAAAAATTACTTTTTATGATGAAAAAAAAGCAAAAAAAAACTAGTAGCTAGCTATATACGTTTACAGCAGTTTAAACATTTATAAGCAACACCCAAAACTGTGAACACTTGTGAGAAAGAATTAGCTTATCATGTAGAGAGAAACAGAGACAGAGAGAGTTACAGAGCCAATGGATCATCATCATCATCATTGTCTGTGCTTGAGTGGTCTATAGGTGTGTGTGTGTGTGTGTGTGTGTGTGTGTGTGTGTGTGTGTGTGTGTNGTGTGTGTGTGTTGATCCTTGATACACACTATAATATATGCAAATACAAGCTCTCTACCTATGTTAGCCACAAGTGGTTGAGAATCAGTTGATGTCCTGTTACCAGAAGAGCTTCGTCCTCTGAACTGGCCTTCAGTCCCAGTGCTAGCTAGTTGAAGGTAACGACGGTTCACGGAAGAGTGCTTCCTAAAGAGAGAGAGAGAGAAAGAGAGAGAGAGAGAGAGAGAGAAAATAAAACACGAATATTATATGAAAATTCATTGGAAAAACCTATATATGCATGCATTTCCATACCATATAAAGATGCCTGCAATGATGCTCATCACTAGTGCTGCTATAACAACACCAACAAGAGCCACACCCAATACAATAGTCGGAACAGAACTACCAGATTTTCCACCTACAAAAAAATATACAGAAGATATGCATAGGATACAGTGATGGTAAGACGACCCAATTTCTATTTAATGCCCACCAACCTGAGACAGGTCCAGGGAGGCCAGTAGGTACAACAGAGTTGTTACAGCAAGTGAAGGAGTAGGGTTCAAAGTCCTCCTCCACTCCATTGACGCACACATCTCCTGGGATCTTACGATATCCTCGTGACTTCATGTACGTCTTCTGAGTGCCGTCAGTGCAGGGGTCGGGTAGGGGGAGGGCGGGGTCAGGGACACACGGCCCCGTGTTCCCATCGGACCTCATGTAGCCATAGTCACTGCAAGTGTGAGAGGAACGAGAGATTAATAACTGAACACTAAAAATGTCATGATAAACTATGTACATTTAGCTTAATTCTAGCTAGCTGTGCAAATGGAGTCATCAACCTTTTGTAACAAGTAGGCTTTGAGCTATCAAAATGACCCAAAGACGTTTATAATAATTTATTGTGATACTATAATTATAGGAGGCAAATTTGGCAAGAATTAAATTTGGTGAATCGGCAAATTGTTCTTCAAATCACCAAATTAAATATTGCCAAACAATTTTATACACATGTGAACCCACATAAACAATGCAGCATGTGGAATTAAATCGCCAAAATGCTAAAATGAGAATTTGCCAAATTTTAAGCCTACCAAATCAAAAGCTCGCCCGTCAAACACTTGTCACATCTCAGGCCATACAAACAGCCACATGCACCAATCATCTCCAGAGGTCCCTTACCACTGAAAGTCATCGGAGGTGCAGAGACAGGTGTGGAAACCAACGGGTCTGGAGTAGTCCTGTCCGATGAGACAACATCGGTCCACCACTCTCCTCTCGATGGTGACATCGCTGCCCAAGATGCAGTCTGTGTCCGTACGGGAGTCCCATGGCTGCCAACCATAGTAGTCGGTGAGGACACAGGTGGAGGAGTAGATGGAGGAGAAGTTGACTGTCACCACATCCCAGGCACGAGTGTTGCTGGTCTGGATACCATAGAGACTGTGTGTGTGTACATGTGATCAGAGATAGTGTACAAAAGGAAATAATAAGACCTATAGAAAGAACTCTGTGTAAGCTACATTGTAATTTTGATGATGAATATTGTTTCAATAGTTTAGGTCACACTATACACATTGCACTGTGAATACTCTAAGCAGGTATTCATGTGGCCATGGGCCTGTATATCTAGCTTTGTAAATAGAAACTATAATCTCTCCCCACTTTGCTCAAATAAACAGAGCTGGGAAAGGCTAACCTGACAGTGGTGGTGAATTCCCCAGGCTCCGTAAGAACACCGTAGATGGTCATACTGACGGGAGAGAAAGTGAAACTTGACCACGACTTTCCTTCGTTGCAAGAGTACATCAATTCCGTGGAGGGTTGCTGATGGTAGTCCTTGGCTGCCACCAGCAGTCCACCATTGTCGGCCATCACCACCCCCCAGCTGGACTGAAGGGTCTCTGACCACGTCACACCCCCGTCACGGGAGATGTAGAGGTCAGGGTCCGTCGAGAGCTCAGTGCCGAGGGTACCGTGGGCAATGATGATACCAGGAGCCGATTCCTACATAGGACACCCAGGAAGGTGTGTGAGAGTGTAGAAACAAAGTGTCAAAATTTGTTGAATTTGACAGTAAGCAAGAGTGTAGTTCTTGTTGGTATTAAACATTTCACAATTAAGTATTACACTTTTATGGCAAGAATAAAAGCTGCATATTAAGGAATAAATACAATACAGTTAGCCTTGTTCCCAGGCTCTCCCCTTTGACCTTTCACTCGTAGAGAGCGTGGATAACAATACTGTACGCCTTGATATATAGGCTTTTTTTATTTAAGTTAAAACAATGTACAAGCTCTCTTACCTGAGAATAGACTCCAAGTCTGGCATAGAAGCTGTTGTCCATGTGGAAATGAAGGGAGCAAGCTGGAGGTTGACAGTTGGACTCAGAGCCATCCACTCGATCAGTGGGCGGTGTCACTATGTCCCAAATCCCTCCGTTATCCAATGTAATGACAGTCCGTTTTGGAGCAGTGGCATCGGATGGATCAGCACGGACAAACTGGTTGGCTATGAGAGTGCCGTTAATACCATTGATCTAGGGGTGTGGCAGATGGGTGGAGTTATAACTCAAACATGAACTTAATATTTTATACGTGGTTATAACTCAACATGAAAAGCTATAACTCAGTTATAACTCAATTATGATTGGTTATAACTCAACATGAAAAGTAACTCAACCATGATTGGTAAAAACTCAAATAAACACACGTACAGTTATCCAATCCTACATGTACTGTGAATGTATGTGTACGTAGATCAGGAAATGGAAAGCATGAACAAAAAGAGAAAATCATTTCTTTATAACACCATTATCAATCTACAGCAACTTCACAGACAAAACTGCTACATAGGATTGACCTTATGTACACACACACACTAGCCTCATAAACACTTTTATTGCTAAGTGCTTAGCAATAAGAAAAAAAGAAGGCTTGGTTATGTGGCTACACATACACACATTTGACAAGGACATATCAATTCACCTTCTCCAGGTCCAGTCCATTGTCCCCGGTGACTATGTCAGGGAGAGAGAGGGAGAAGTAGACACCAGTGATATCCGAGAGGTAGAGGTTGTTCTGTCCACTGACATGGTCCACTACCACCAGGGCTTGGAGCTCGTTGATGTGAGCTACATTGTAGTTCTGGGGGATAATG
>CAXIPT010000019.1:0-53817 GCA_964030475.1 Tethya wilhelma
CATCATAATGTTCACATACTTTGCTGTTGAAATAGAATGTATATGGCATGACTGATATGCATTTTGTACGATAAAGGTCGAGCAATCGATTATCAAACACTAATTGTTAGTGTTTTCACTGGTTTTAGGCACTTAGATATGCAAGCAAGCAGGTTTGAGTGCATAATCATTGAAAGAAATTTATTGTAAACTTCTGTGCGTAGTCTAATATTGCTGTATTTAATATTCTGACAGTTGTTTAATTGTTTAACAAGATCGCACCCTTCAAGGCTATTAAAAAAATCAATATGGATACAATTTAGAAATAAATGGACAACTGGCATAGTATCTGCTAAAACAACTAGAAATTACATATATAGAAGCTATTGATAAGCTTATTTACATTTCTATGCTATTAAGTATTGCTTACTTTCACAGCAATTGCTAAAATTCAGTAAAACAGTGAAATTGGCCATTTTATATTAGATCGCTGGACCTCAATGATATGACGGCTTTGTTTGAGACACTGCTGCCTGCAATCAGCTCCTCTCTTAGAATATTAATAGTAAGAGAACTGAACTTTCTGATCTCCAGATTGGGTAGCTCTACCAAAAGTTTCTAGGTTGCCGTCCGTGATGTGATTTTTTGGGCTGACTATTGATTATTTTGGACACACCCTTTAATTGTGCAAGAAAGCGTTACAGAAAGGGGGTGGGGCTGGATGTTTGCACAACCTGAAGTAGATTTTCAAGAGCAGTCTAATGGTAATAGTCTCGAAGCAGCAACACCCATAGGTAAGTCAGAATAGAGTCCGATAATTGATGGTGTCCGAGCATTGATCGCCTACTCTACTACATTCCTTGATACTAGTTTTAATCACAAATAAGCCAAAACAAAAACTACAAAGCTTTAAAACTGAGAGTATAAATTCATGTACTTCAATGTAGCCAATTCTTGTAGAGTTCAAAGGTCATTATCCACGTTGCATTATTATGCGCATGCACATTAGCCTCCTCCACTTAATGTAGTGCTGCTACTCAAGCTTTTTGTAAAGACTAACCAGTCTAATAGTTTCCACACTGTAGTGTTGAAAAAAGTGAATGAACAAGTATCAAAAAAATAAGTAGTGTAGGAATGGGCAGTGCAGTAAAAAGTATTGGAACAAGGCATGTGTCAATTTCAGCACATGACTACTTACAGTCCAGTTTAAGTTACATCTCTGTAATAGTTTGCTCCACTGCTTAGCCTACTAATTGTGACCGAATTTTGGAAAACCGACCACTTCGAGCAATCCGCGAATTTTGAGATAGCGATTGCATTGTAATCTACGTCATGCAGCTAGCTATTTTCTAAATTTGAAGCGGCTAGGCGCTATAGTTTGGAGATATGAACTCAAATATAACGACCGTTCATTCCAATTTTACTCGCTAAAATTGTAATCGGATACGTTGCTAAGTGCGAGTACACGAAATCCGTATACTATCCGTGTTACAACGAACTTATGTTTGTGGTACAATTTTCATGTAGTATCAGAATATGCATGAAGTTAGTTGAAGCGCTAGTTAAAACTTACTTTAGGAGCCTTTTCAAAGACACAGAAGACCAGGGAACCTTCCAGGAGGATTCACCAACGAGGTAAGTAAGTCTATTAAGTAGAATAATATAGCGGGTGGGCTGTAACTAAAATAACTAGGCTATAAATGGCGCAGACTATAAGCATAAACGCATGTATCTATACCTATTCTAACAGTAGAAAATAGTCTAGCTAATACTTACTAACCATAATCATAAGCGCTTAGCTTCTAACCCCCACAGATTTCATTGCAAATTTATAATACACAATGTACACAACATTCATTCATTATTATGCACAGATAAACAGCTCCTGGCTTATTGCATTCTGCAACACTGTAGGCTGTCTTCTGATCTTCTGCAAGAGATTTCTTTCTGCTAGAAGTGTTTAGTTCATGAACAATGTATTGTTTTTTGTTGCAAATTAAATATACATTATTATAATGAGATGCACAGCGGCAGCTGCATCATGTACTTTATCAGAATAATTAATCAATGAACATGGCAACACATCCCGTGTACTAACGGGAGAGAAGCTAACATAGCTGCATTCAAACGCTCATATCTCAGCAATAGAAGCAGCCCCACCCGTAAAATCACGTCTGCAGCTCGCTAAGGTATGCCCCTACCATTTGGTGCAAAAAAATTTTTCAGGTGCGCGTCGCGTATTATGCTAAACCGCCGATTACTACAAAAAAACTTTTGCTCGAAGTGGTTGGTTTTTCAAAATTCGGTCACAATTGGTAGGAATTTGAACCAGACCTAAATTATGAAAATGAAAGTCAAATTATGTTTGTGGGTGTGGCAACATCACCAAAAGCATACTTTTGAAAGTGAGGATCAACATTAATTTTTTGCTGACACATACATCTTAACTGTAAGATATCAGATTTGCCTGGAAATTTGGGTACCTACTGTTCGTTCGTAAGATATAAGCATAGATAATACATACGCCTCGTGGATATGAAACATTTCCGTAATTGAAATTTTCGCGTGTTTAATTCCTCAACTCCAAATAAACGGAAATAGATTACAGTNAAACATCCAGCCCCACCCCCTTTCTGTAACGCTTTCTTGCACAATTAAAGGGTGTGTCCAAAATAATCAATAGTCAGCCCAAAAAATCACATCACGGACGGCAACCTAGAAACTTTTGGTAGAGCTACCCAATCTGGAGATCAGAAAGTTCAGTTCTCTTACTATTAATATTCTAAGAGAGGAGCTGATTGCAGGCAGCAGTGTCTCAAACAAAGCCGTCATATCATTGAGGTCCAGCGATCTAATATAAAATGGCCAATTTCACTGTTTTACTGAATTTTAGCAATTGCTGTGAAAGTAAGCAATACTTAATAGCATAGAAATGTAAATAAGCTTATCAATAGCTTCTATATATGTAATTTCTAGTTGTTTTAGCAGATACTATGCCAGTTGTCCATTTATTTCTAAATTGTATCCATATTGATTTTTTTAATAGCCTTGAAGGGTGCGATCTTGTTAAACAATTAAACAACTGTCAGAATATTAAATACAGCAATATTAGACTACGCACAGAAGTTTACAATAAATTTCTTTCAATGATTATGCACTCAAACCTGCTTGCTTGCATATCTAAGTGCCTAAAACCAGTGAAAACACTAACAATTAGTGTTTGATAATCGATTGCTCGACCTTTATCGTACAAAATGCATATCAGTCATGCCATATACATTCTATTTCAACAGCAAAGTATGTGAACATTATGATGAGCGTATGGACCTATGCACATGCAGTGTAAATGTAAAAATACACTTTATAGATCACTTGTAAACATACATGAGAGACTTAGACAGACTCTAATTTTAGAGCCGATATTGGCATCTGTACTCAGATTGCATACTGTTCTTCATCCTTACTTTCAACTAATGAAGAGCACCTAGCCCAAGAAAGATAAGCCACGTACATACAGTTGCAATCATAAAGTAGTGACTGGAGAGGCTCAGTAAGAGAAGGAAAGCTAGCTAGCTATTGAAAGAAACTTAGTAAAACAAAAAGGACTGTTGCCTTCTCTCTTTGGTACACATATACCGGTCAGTTCTTAACTCTTTAGGGCCTAAATTTATTGTGCATACTTAATTAGATTTTATGAATATTTAATTAACCTTGGTTTTTGTACATTTTTGTTCTTGCTTTAGCCTTAGCCACTCTCTTTTGTAGCTAGTTGAGCTTAGCTATGGTTGTACTAAGCCATGGCTATATCAAATTAGTTGTAAGTTTGCTTTTATTAACTTTAAAAGCTTGCAAAAACGGAAGGGGTCAAAGTTCGCCAAACGACCTGCATACTTTAGACTTTTTTTCCAGCTTTATGAGCAGCACTGCAAAAGCGCTTGCATGCAGGTATAGCCTAAGCCTCCCTGCACCTCCATAGCTAGCGTCAAGCTTCTCCTGCAAAGCACTAAGAAAAAAACGTGAGTTTAAAACCAAAGGTCACGATCTCGCCGCGATTGCGACCTTTGAACTCTAAAGCTTATATCTCCCCTCCCACTAATCAGACCTGACTCTTACTTGGTATTTTAGTAGAGCGCTTCCTTACCTAACTGCACAGCAAGTCTAAAACTCATAGCTCAAACGCTATGGCTATAAAATAAAAAATGCGAAAAATCGCAGATTACGCGATCGTTGAATACGCGCGTGCGGATAAATCCGCAATCGGCCCTAAAGAGTTAAGCAATGCTATTTGCAAGAGCAATATGTTCCATTAGTACATTCACTAATGCTGCAATGTTTCCCAGTAATCATTGAGTGCCATTTCCCATAGCTTTCATAGTATTATTTTCAGCTAGTTTAGCAAACATAGCCTTATCGCGTATAATAGGGCGTGGCTGGGGACGAAATTCGTGCCGTCTGAAAATGGCGTTGGAATTTTTTACTTTAGAAAATTGGTAACTGACTTACTCGCACGAGTTTTACACTGTGTTTTACTGAGTTTTACTAACCAAAACAGCTGCACAAATTTGTAGCAACACAGAGAGCGCCACAAATGAACAATTTGTTACAGTTTTTGAAGAAAACTACGTGCATTTTGAGAAAGAATAAACTTCTCGAGTGAAAGTGTAAAGGACTCGTTTTTGTGTGTCTGAAGATTGATAGGACCGTCAATGATGCCAAGAGTTTCTCAAAGTCTCAAAAATGAAGCTTGCACTGCTGCTTGTAGCTGCTATAAATATTTGGAGTCAGTCCATTGGTTCTGAGCCATCTAGTGGTTCTATTTTTCAAGCTCAGGTCAGTACTTACAGAGTTAGAAAACAAAATACACACATTTTAGTATAACAGTTCTTTATGTGTGGTAGGGGTATATACAGGTGGTGTTGATGGCCGAATAGTGAGGCTCAGGATATGTCGATGGCGGCTGTTCTGCAAGACCCCTGTGTTAGTGTACTGTCGTTATGATTTCGGTCAGTCTGACGGGTGCAGCAGAGTCTTATCTGTGCTCAAGTTATTACAAGTTTACACCTGTAGTTTGTAACAAGTAAGTCAGGTCTATTTACTGTACGTATGTGTGTACATGTGATAATAGCAGAGTCATGTCGTACAAACACAGGTACTGTACATGTGATTTTCTTGACCCACTTCTACACTTGAGCTTGGCTTATGATAAAATGGTGTTGAAGTCTCCACTTCCATGTTGAATTGGGTATTTTGTCGAGTCCATTAACATAAAAACATCCATCTTTATTATTTTATTGATGGTTAGTTCATACAATACAAATTTTAGCAAATAAATATATATTATTGATCATGACTGACTATTATTGTACAGATCAACTGATATTCAACTTGATGATAAAGATAGAAGAGAGCACCAACTCCACCACAACCAGTGTACCATGTACTCTCTTTGTGTTCCCTCTCTACAGCGTCTGTAGATACCTACTTGACTCACCATCATGATCCCGGTAACTGATAAAACAACAACACTATTGTTGTACTGTGTATGTGCATTTTTATGTACAGCCATGTGCAAACTGTAGCATTACTAAAGTTGTTACATAGGATGCAAAGTAGCTGTAATAAATTATTCTATCGTTAACAAGTAAAAAAAACATTGGAAATGTAATGAGACACAGGAATCGATGGCTAAATCGTAAAAGAACGCAAACAAGATGGAATGGCTGTTAAAGTGTGTGCAGAATTCTTCCTGTATGGGCTGCATTTCACAATCTCCTTATTGAATCCCTCATTTTGCCCACAGGAAGAATTCCTTACACACTCTAACAGCCATTCCATCTTGTTTGCGTTCTTTTTACGATTTAGCCATTCCTGTGTCTCATTACATTTCCAATGTTTTTTTTACTTGTTTGTTCTCACTTTTCCTGTCAAGGGAAAACGTGCCGGTTAGGAAATTATTGTTTTCGGAGTAAAATGCGGTTTTAGTTTAATTCACGTTTTTGCGCGAAAATTTTTTTCCTTGCACGGCTGAGCTGCACTATATCTCAGCATGCTCCATGCAAAATTTGAGGGGTGGAGCTGCTTCTTTTGCAGAGATATAGACAGCAATGTCAGCCTCATTCATTTTTACTCAGTTGCTAACATGGAGGACAGTTGCTAAGCTGTGCAACAAATCGTAGCGAATATTTATGAGCAAGGCAGCTGACACTAAAAATGAATTTTTATTTGGTGTTTTCTTTGACTTATAAGCTGACTAATCTCAAAGTTTTGCTACAGCACATAGACAGAAAGGCAAGCCAAAGCTTTGTGCACGCTTGTCTAATCCAAGCGCTTTCGTACAGTAGCTTTCTACTCGTGGATATTACCTCGGCGATCTTGTACAGGTTATTTTGAGGCTTAGATTAGTTCTTGGAACTTACTGTACCTAGAATCTATCTCTGGATCGGATCAAGTGGCAAATCTTCCGGCCCCTCATTAATTATGCACATAAGTGAGTGGGCGTGGCCAGTGGAACAAGTGTCTAGGTGGGCGTGGTCATTAGGACCATGTGACGCGTTTTTGGCGGTAAATTTGAAAAACTACTTGATTCAGTGCTTTCTGACTATGTCTCTTCTTGAGCTTCGGCCTACGATCTTTGGAGGCAATGATAAGATCATTGCCTACTTCAGGTCAAAGGGTCTCCTAGCCAGTTCCAAACAGTGTGCAAGGTATATAATGGAGAATAAAATGATAGTATGCATAATTATGATAATTAGATAGTATAATATTTTTATAATAATATAACATAATACATAGATGCAATAGACCAAGAAATGATGTCTCGGATCGTGTTAGCTGGAAATGCCCAGCTTGCAAAGGAAAGAAAACTATCAGGGAGGGTAGTTTCTTCCACAAATCAAGCCTATCCTTGCAGAAATGGTTTATACTATTGCTATGGTGGTCTAGGCAGTATCCAGTATCACAAGCTGCCCAAGAAGCATAAGTAGACCGGGTACTACTTGTGATGTGTACAGATGGCTGCGAGAGGTTTGTAGTACAAGACTTCTATCAATGCCAATTGTACTTGGTGGTGCTGGAGTTGTCGTGCAGATAGATGAGACAATGATTCGTCACAAGCCAAAGGTTAAAAATGATTAGCAATAATTCTCAATTGCATAATCATTTGTTTAATACACTTTACATACAGCATCATCGTGGTAGAGCAACAACACAAGAGGTGTGCTCAGGTGCATTAAGGCCTGACTTGCCTTTAAGGACCTAATTAAAACTTGAAATTGAAATATCTTTTTTTGGACACATGTAAACAACCCTAAACTTTGTATACAAATTGAAACTGGTATTCTGTGCTCATCTGTAAACTTAAGTTGTCACATGACCTCGAATATTTGAATAATGGCGAAGTAAATTAGTGGAAAAATTCATCCTCCGAGGGCACATGGTTGCCATGGAGATATAAGGTTCATATTGGGTATATATGTTAATTAGGTTAATAACTAATTAATTATTCATGCGGATCATGAATAAATGAATATTTAATGAGATATGCTCATTTTCTAATAAAAGCACACCCTAACTAAAAGTTCAAAATGCCATATCTCATTAAATATTCATGATCCGCATGAATAATTAATTAGTTATTAACCTAATTAACATATATACTCAATATGAACCTCATATCTCCATGGCAACCATGTGCCCTCGGAGGATGAATTTTTTCACTAATTTACTTCGCCATTATTCAAATATTCGAGGTCATGTGACAACTTAAGTTTACAGATGAGCAAAGAATACCAGTTTCAATTTGTATACAAAGTTTAGGGTTGTTTACATGTGTACAAAAAAGATATTTCAATTTCAAGTATTAATTAGCACCTTAAATGCGGGGTCACGAGGGGTCAGGCCTTAATGCACCTGAGTGGGTATTTGGAATTGTTGACACTTCATACCGACCATCTCTGGGCTATATAGAGATAGTTCAGAACAGAGATGCTGCAACATTGTTGCCAATCATCCAAGCTCACACTGTACCAGGTACAATTGTTCATTCGAACCATTGGAGTGCATATAACCATGTGTCAACCCTCCCAAATATTGCATCCTATTCTGTTGTAAACCATTCTCTTCACTTTGTCGATCCAAGCACGGGGACGCACACTCAGAATGTAGAGTTATTGGGAGAGGGTGAAATTAAAGCTGAAAAGGATAAAGGGCTGTCTAGCGACAAAATTTCGATGAATTCATGTGGCTGGAGAGATATGGAAAGACCTCAAGAGATGCATTTGCAAATATCTGTAGGGATATAGCAACGCAGTATCCTGTGTAATTACTTCGAGTCAGACCAGATTGACTATGGTTTAAACCAATAAAGAACTCAATAAGTAAAAATAAAAAAAATAAAAATAAACACAAAATCAACAAAAAAATACTCCACCTTCTTGACCCTACCTATTTGCAACTCTTCTATCCTCTGTCTTCTCATCTCTAAGTCTTCTCTACTGTTTCAAACCGGCTTATTCAAAAGCCACCCCACTCACAAGTCTTCACCTTGCACGTCATATGGTCCTAATGACCACGCCCACCTAGACACGTGCTTCACTGGTCATGCCCACTCACGTACATGTATAATTAATGAGGGGCCGGATTTGCCACTTGATCCCTATCTCTTTACTGAGAAGCGCTTACCTCCTTGAGTCTATTGGTTGTCTCCTGGGTCTTCTTTCCTAGCTACTCGCTTCTCACTAAATAATTTTAGCCTCCACGTGGCTGGTTGTGGTAATATTCAGCATGTACTGTACACAATCTACTTACAATACAGAGAGTATACGGACCGCCCATAGTTTACCTAGCAACAACTTTACAACCGTTTTTCTAGGAAGCCACGAGTGGAGGCAGGGCTGCTTGCAAGAGTTGTATCTGGAAAACTACTTGAGCTATGCGCATCAAATTTTTCCTGGGAAGGCCTAGATATACCTGGAATAGCTAACTCAAATTCGCAGACTTTCCTAACAGGCACATTTTCCCTTGACAGGTCACATATTTCTACAAATTACATTTGAGTTGGTGTGTGTAGCTAGCTACTGAGCTAGTAGTCTGGCAAGCCAGACTAGCGGTGGGCTGCTGAGCTGGTACTTGAAGTCACAAGTTGTGTAGCCTGCTTGATACTGAAGTGATACACACATCTCAGTCATTTGGAGATAGGAGCTGTAGCATAAGATTTACTTGTTTTTCTGTATTATGTTATGATAATCAAAGTCCTGATTCATCACCCCTTTACACCCAGAAATTGCAGGATGTGGCCACGTGATAAATTACTAAATTAAAATTTATTTTTAGTACTTGTTGATTGATGCATATTATCCAGCTCTAGTTGCATACTTATCTAAAAAAAGACAAACTAATGTGTTAAAGTACTTATCTATTACCTGTATGACTGCTGATCCTAGCATGGACCCGGCTGAATCTGGAAAAATTTGCTCAAAAATTAGAGGGTTCGAAGTTCAATAGATTTCCAAGCGTGTTTGGCTTTCTTTCTCCATGACTTTGAGCAGCATCCAAACTAAGCATATAAATGTATAGACTAACCATCCCTCTACTACCACAAGTAGCGCTAAGCTTCTAATCCTAGAAACTACAGAGAAAACGAGCCAAGAAAACTTATCACGATAGCGGCGATCGTGACCTTTTGCACTTCTTGACCTTGTTGAGCCCCACCTACTTATCAGTTCCAACTCAAACTTAGTACTTTACTAGGGTGATACTTTACCTAAATGCACAGCAAGTTTAAAGTTCAGTGATAATTGGCTTAGCTGCAGAGCACACGCTAACGTAATGACGTGTTTAGATGTCTATCATATTTCAAATGCGTTAAATGACTGGTTTTCCCGTCATTCGTAATCAAAGGGTTAAGAAGAGCAACCAGGTATCACAAAATAGTTCCAGGCAACTTCAGAGCATTTAATTCCAAATAACGCACACTTTTGTGTGTGTGGTAAGGGTCATCAATTCGAATTTTCTAGAAGCTAATGAATTATACATGAGTGTAGAAATTAATGGCGATCATATGGAGGAGGCGCTTTTCGCCTCGTATCCAGCTACTCAGTGAGAGGCGCTTAAAACCGATGGCAAAAGTGACTGTCCTGGAAGAAACCAAGTTCGTTCAAGAATCAGCTTCTAAAGAAGAAGAAGAAGAAGAAAATTGGAGGTTTGGCATGTTTATGTTTGTTACTTTAGCGATGTTTTTAGGCCATGTTTTCGGGCTCATTAGAAAGAGAAAGAGCTAAATAGTAGCTATAGCCACCTTTTTGTGATAAGTGCTCAGTTTTTACAGAGTTATTCGCATGAATATTTGTATTGCGCTAATTGGCCACACTGAGATAGTTATTTACCTGAGGTTCAATGGGCATACCGAAACACTCCTCACGAGTCTACCCATGAGAAACCCTCCATCCTTATGTTTGGCGTGGATCTCCATTCCCCAGCAGAAGCAGCCTTTCTCCCAGCAGATGCTCCGGGTGAGATGGATGTACTTGACTACTGTTGAGTCTTCGTTTCTTGTATCGATCATTATTCACTTATTGTAAAATTACTTTTCGTATAATTATAATTTCATTTATTGTTGTTCTGTCAAGTAGCATGTGGCATGCGTCTCTTAAAATCTATGTGAATCCGAGCAAGGGACTCATCATTTAATGGTCCTTCGAGCTGGATATTGAGTAAGAACAGTTCTGTGAAGTTAGGTCCTAGCTCGGTACTAGAGAGAGTTTAGAGAGCTCAAGAAAGTTATACTGAACATTCGTCATCGAATCTCCACGTGCCGGACATTTTGATTACATCATCGTAAACTTTCTATCATGCCCCTGAAGCCGGACAAGAGCTCGCGAAACTTAAACAAAGGAGAGGTGTAGCAAAGGGTTCAGTGACTCACATCGACACGAGATTAGCCTTATTCGAGAAGAAGGCGATCAACCCTGCTACTCGTGACACTGCCAGACAGATGCTGGCCAAGCTTAAAGAGCACGATGCTGAATTCCGAAGGCTACATCTAGAGATTGTGGATCTCACAGTCGACGATGAGGCATTAGAAGAACAATTAGCACTGGATGATCACGATGATCATATTGCTTCACTCACTGTACGCATCATGACCCTGATTGAGTCTGCCAATCCAGCCGCAACAACCAGGATTGATGGACGAGAATTGCTCGCATGCAAGTGCACTCGTCTTGAAGCTCGTATAAGAGAGACCAAAGCTGCTCTTTGAGTCACAAGGATAAATTCCAATTGCAACAACACCAGATTGATCACAAGACTGAACTCTCGGAGATCAACAACACTTTGTTGACACTGACGATGGAGGATGAGGATCCCCTACCAGCAAGAATATCACATCTTGAGAGGGATTTGTTTCAGTGTTCGCTCACGCACAAGGAAATATCGCATACTCCCCCTCCAACAACCACTTCTACCGAGTATGACTCCAACAGCATAAGATTACCAAAGATTGAAGTTCCTCAGTTCAATGGGAATGCCTTGGGTTGGATCAAATTTTGGGAACAGTTCCATGTGTCGATTCATGAACGCTCAGGTCTTTCAAATGCCAAGAAATTCATCTATCTGCAACAAGCCTTGAAAGATGGGAGCTCCATTGATGGTTTGTCCCAATCAGGAGACAACTACCTCGAAGCTATTGACTGCCTCAAGGGCCGATATGACTGTCCTTGACTCATCCACAAGGCTCATGTGAAGATGATACTAGAAGCGCCATCGCTCAGAGATGGAACAGGCAAGGAGCTGAGAGCACTACATGATACTGTGCAACAACATCTTAGAGCTTTGAAGTCCATGGGGTACGAACCCTTGGGACCATTCATCACCTCTATCCTGGAGCTTAAACTGGATGAGACGACAGCATTCGAGTGGCAGAAGCATAGCCAGTCGTCTTCCAAGGTCCCTCATTATCAAGATCTTCTTGAATTCATTGATCAAGCCACTGAGACCAACCTACCTGACCGTAATGCGAAGAAGCCCAGAGCTGAGAGCCACCACGACAAGAGAAAACCCAATTCCATCAGTGTACATGTTGGCCGCATCAATGCCCGCTCCTGTTTGATATGTGGAACTGAAAAACATCCACTTTATGCCTGCCCAAAGTTTCAGTTGTTGAATGTGCACTTTTGCAGAATGTTCTAGAACAATTGTTATGTAATGTATCCAGCTGCTATGTGTTAGAACTAATTGTGTGTGTTTTGTTGTAAATTGTTTTGGGAACTTTGTGTATGTGTTTAGGTGTGTAGCCAATAACAATTTACTGGTAATACTGGTTTTTTCTTGTTGTTCTAGAAGCTTCCTTTGTGCTGAGTATTTAAGCTGTGCATTCTTGTTCATTTTATGTAACTTGTGTTCTGAGTAATCCATTGTGATCTCTTGCTTTGCTGAAAGTCTTAATATTGTCTGTAGTACTAAACTATCGTTAATCTCACTACTAACTTTTAGCTCTGATAAACTGCTGTGCATAAATTCTCTGCAACATCAGTCTATGACTCATGAGGCAAAGTTATCGACACTGAAGACGAACAATCCCAGCACCAACTGTCTCGGTTCCGGTCACTACTGGAAGAAATGTCCTTCAGTTCACAGGTGCAAGACATGCCAAAAGCCACATCATACCCTCCTCCACTTGGATCATGAGAGCTCAAGCCCAGCCACCATTGCCACCTCTACCCGCAGCTATGCAGGTGAACCTCAAGCAAGCCAACAGGAGGTGAGTCAAACCCATTCCCCGCATGGTGTTTTCTCTGCAACAGCAGTAGGTTCAAAATACAATTCACTGTGATGACCTGCCTTGTACGTATTAGACACCATAATGGTTCACATGTCATAGCACGGGCATTGCTGGATAGTACTTCTTCAGCAACATTCATTTCAGAGCGCCTAGCTCAGAGCCTCCGTCTCCCTTGAACCAGAAGAGATGTAGTCATAACTGGAATCACTGGTCTGACACACAGATCACAAATGCAGTCTTTTGCTAGATTCAGCATTGAACCAGTAAACATCTCAACCAAGTCAATTAGTGTAACAGCTGCCATCATGCCACAGGTCACGTGTGAGCTCCCTACATGTCACGTGCCTTTCAAACCTGAGTGGAGTCACCTAAATGGGCTCCATTGGCAGATCCTCACTTTGGGCATCCAGGCCCAATTGATCTACTACTTGGCGTAGATATTTTCGTTGATGTATTGCTGACTGGCCGGCGGCTCGGACCACCTGGTACTCCAAGTGCATTTGAGACCCACTTCAGGTGGGTGCTAGCTGGCTCAATAGAAGGAAATGCCACGAGGCTCTCCAGTCATATTGCACCTTATAACGTTGCCATGAAGTCGTGTGATGACATTCTTCAACGATTTTGGGAAATCGAAAAGAGCCCAATGGCTGATGTCAATCTATCTCCAGAAGAAAGAATTGTTGTACAGCACTTTGAAAGGAATCATCGCAGAACAAGCAGTGGCAGATTCGTGGTGCCCCTCCCAAAGAAGAAGAATGTTCAACCTATCGGAGAGTCACGCTCTCAAGCAGTACGGAGATATATGTCACTTGAACGAACATTACGTGCCAAGAATCAATTTGAAAACTTCCGTGAGGTGATGACAGAATATCTTAAACTCGGTCATGCCGAACTCGTGCCACTTGAAGATCTAAACCTGCCTGTGTCAGAGACCTTCTACTTACCGATGCACGCGGTACACAAACAATCCAGCACCACAACCAAGACTCAAGCTGTCTTTGACGCCTCTATGAAGAGCTCAATAGGTGTCTTGTTGAATGACATACTATTGGTTGGCCCAACTGTACATCCCCAACTGGTGGATGTCCTCATACGATTCAGAATGCATCGAATAGCTCTGGTCGCTGATGTTAGTAAAATGTACAGGCTGCCCAACATTGACCGCAATCTACATCGTTTTGTATGGAGAGATGAGCCTGACGACACGCTAAAAGACTACCGAATGACAAGAGTGACGTTTGGAGTATCCTCTTCCACATTCATTGCCAATAGAGTAATTGATAAATTATCAGCCAAGGTCAATATTCGGCCGCTCTCCTGACTAGCTAAGAGACTAAAAGCGACAGCTCTATATATCCACAGATACAACTAGTCCTAGTTAACATGTACAAGTGGCAAGCCTAGCTGTAGTCCTTTACCTGAGAATTGAGAGCGATTTGAAGGTGATTTTCGGATATACGTATGTTCAGACAACCCGATCTATTCCCGACAACTAAAAAAAAGATGCTGGAGCGATGATCTAGCAAGGCCAACAGGCTCACAAACTGTTCAGAAATTTCAGCTACACACTTGTCCACTGTTACTAAGGTCAAAGGTTAGTTTCTGCTCAATTGCACATGCGCAAAAGTATCCGTAATACGAGTGCAACATGAACTAACGTACATAAATTTTTTATACCAACAATAATATGAATTGTGTTGCGTTGTGTCCTAGAATATTATAACTAATGTTACTGACAGCAAATAAAGTTACAGTCTTCATTCTTTGCAATATGATAAGGCAACCCCACACATTTGCAGTGATACCAGGAAGAACAAGTACTACATTGGACCCAATCTTCACCTTTAGGGTTTAAACAGCGCCGTGTCAGGCAGGCAACTCTATGGAAACAAATATGAATATGCATGTACTTATGTGTAAAGTAACACATGTACATGTACCAGAAATGCCCAACAGTACTTACTCTTTGAGACAGGTGGTTTAAAGCATTAACTTTGATGCCTGCAAGATAAAAAGGGGGTGTGTGTGTGCGTGTGCGTGTCTTTGTCACATGTTTGTACTTCGATTTCTTACGAAAAGATTTAAATTAGTTGTATTCTCGACGACACTAGTACCAGTATAGGTGATTCACTTACCATTAAGTGTGGAAGTGGCCTCTAAGTCAGTCACATCAGTAGCAGTACTCTTGATTGCAGCACTCTTGGTTCCAGTTGGTCCACCTGATCTGAGCTTCCTCAAGCTCCCTCCCTCTATAGGAACAGATATCCGGTAACATAACGTATAGCATTAATATCAAATATTTTCTTACTAGGAGCTGTGGACCCCTTCTTCTTAACTGGAACATCTGGCTGCTTCACCTCTTCTAAAAAAGTATAGAGTATACTTCAATACAAGCTGGGCACAGCAAGTTGATTCTAATTAAAACACACCACTTACCATTTTCGAAGTGGCGTTAAAGTTAGTCACATCAGTAACAGTACTAGTACTCTTGGCTGCAGCACTTTTGGTTCCAGTTGGTCCACCCGATCTGAGTTTCGAATTCTTCAAGCTATAGGATCGAAACAGATATCCGGTAACATCAGTAACGACGGTATAGCAATATTTTCTTACTAAGAGCTGTGGACCCCTTCTTCTTAACTGGAACATCTTGCTGCTTCACCTCTTCTAAACATAAAAAGTTATAATTATAGAGTATACTTCAATACAGCTAGGCACGGCAAGTTGATTCTAATTACAACACACCACTTACCATTGAGTGTGGATCAGTAACAGTACTCTTGGCTGCAGCACTCCTGGTTCCAGTTGGTCCACCCGACCTGAGTTTCCTCAAGCTCACTCACTATTTCATTAATTTTTGTTGCTAAAGTTTACTCCATCTAATTTAGCCAAGTATAATTTCTTGAATCATTGACCCAATAAGGCAACAAAGAAAACAGTCAGATGTGGAGATCTATACTGATGGAATGAAGTACTTCATGTGCCGAATTCAGAGACTTGCCTTGTTCCATCACTTTTTACAGCGCTGCCCATTCCTACACTGCTTATTTTTACGAAATTTTTACTATATAGAAATTATTGCATGCTTTCAAGCACCACACAGTCTGTGATCTTTGTTTTGCTCACAAGACATGTAGGCTAGATGTGTACTCTATAGCTTAGCTAATATTCTGAGCGTGTTTATCAAACTTCTACACAGCTACCAAATCACTATTTCCTCGTTTCTTCATTTCTCCATTTCCTCGTTTCCCATTTCCTTATTTCCCGTTCCTGGTTTTATAAGTACCCCAATACCTTGTAAGAGCTTATTGTGATACATCTGAAGCCATAAGAGGTAACGCCCAGTTGGCTGAAGATCATAACCCTCGTCAACTCAGGTCTCAAAACTTGCCCACTCTGCATCACTGAAGATGGTGACATCTTTATTTCCTAGTATACATTTAGGCTCTTGTAAAAATATATTAACATAATTATTATGTGTATATATACATACTATATACACATAATACTAAGATAATGAAAGTACATGCTTGAGAGTGATTTCTTGGATGGCGTCTTGAGCCTTTTTCGTTTTTCCTTCTCTTCTTGTTTCCTCTTCCTAGCTAGTTCTTTTTCTTCCTTGTTTTTCTGTCGAGCAAGCTCTTCTGCTGCCTTTTTCTGTCTTTTTTCTTCATCTTCTCTGATCTTCTCTGCACTCGTTAATACTTTTCCACATTTTTCTTTTGCATTAATCTGTGGATATTTGATTTCAGGCCTTGGCAGATGTGATACTACTTGTGTTAAAGTCGACTGGTACTGCAAATGAGCAGGGCCCTCAAAGCTTGCATTCAATTCTCCATCAGAATTATCACTATCACTTGGATAAGGCCTTATTCTAGGTGGAGCAGGGCTATAAGTGGGGATGAATTTGATGCCGTACCTCTCCTCTCGGCTTGGAGATAGAGCAGCAGCTGATGGATTAGGAGGAAACACATTCCGATTAAATGGATAAATTCCACAGCATCGGAATCCAGCTACAACATTGGTCATGGACATGGATTTCATCCAGGCTTCGCCAAAAAGCTGAGAGAAATCAAAGCTTGTGACTACTCTTCCAGGGTTCTTCTGAACAAACTCTCTACATTTCTCCCGCCATGCCACTTTCAGGGGCCCAAAACAAGAGGAGGTATGACGTAACCAGAACCTTCTGGTTATGTCATACCTCCTCTTGTAATCTTTAAGCAAAAAATCACCCCTAATCTTGCTTTTGGAGAGGTACCTGGTACAGTATATGGGCAGTGGCTGGATTACAATGGATCTGTTTGATGATTGGTTTTACGGTCATTTTCTGGCACATGCCCCCGTCCACTGCTTTTGGTGATGGATGGCCACTCAACACACTATTGCCACGGGTAATAAACAAAGCACTGGAAGAGAAAGTAATCTTGTTTTGCCTTCCCCCTAACACTACCCATTTGACCCAACCCTTGGACAAGGGATGTTTTGGGCCCCTGAAAGTGGAACTGAGATTTTAAACAGTTACTTTGATCTCCTTGAAGAGACCATAGAGAAAAATGGTCTCATGGAAAAGCCCGCTCAGATTTTTAATCTTGACGAAACCGGTATGCCCTTGGATCCGAAGCCACCAAAAGTGATTACCATTAAAGGAGTGAAACATGCTACTACTATTTNGTACTGCTACTGATGTGACTGACTTGGAGGCCACTTCCACATTTAATGGTAAGTGGTGTGTTTTAATTGGAATCAACCGTTGCCTAGTATAGCTACACATGCTCTAAATTCGCATGCATATTCAGAACGGGTAAAGCAGCCAGATGTCCCAGTTACGAAGAAGGGGTCCACAGCTCCTATAGCTAGTAAGAAAATTTTTGACTGTTACTGGATATGTTACCGGATATACTCATATGTTCCTATAGAGGGAGTGAGCTTGAGGAAACTCAGGTCGGGTGGACCAACTGGAACCAGGAGTGCTGCAATCAAGAGTACTAGTACTGTTACTGATGTGACTGACTTAGACGTCACTTCGAGTTCCACACTTAATGGTAAGTGCATGGTGTGTTTCAATTAGAATCAGCTTGCTTGTGTTGAAGTATACTCTATAATTGTAAATTCTCGTGCTATTTTTAGAAGAGGTGAAGCAGCCAGATATTCCAGTTAAGAAGAAGGGGTCCACAGCTCCTAGTAAGAAAATATTTGACATTAATGCTATACATTATGTTACCGGATATCTGTTCCTATAGAGGGAGGGAGCTTGAGGAAGCTCAGATCGGGTGGACCAACTGGAACCAGGAGTGCTGCGGCCAAGAGTACTGTTACTGATGTGATGGACTTAGAGGCCACCTCGAATTCCACACTTGATGGTAAGTGGTGTGTCAATTAGAATCAACTTGCTGTGCCCAGCTAGTATTGAAATATACTCTATAATTTTTTTGTGCTTTTTTTAGAAGAGGTGAAGCAGCCAGATGTTCCAGTTAAGAAGAAGGGGTCCACAGCTCCTAGTAAGAATATATTTGATATTAATGCTATACGTTATGTTACCGGATATCTGTTCCTATAGAGGGAGTGAGCTTGAGGAAACTCAGGTCGGGTGGACCAACTGGAACCAGGAGTGCTGCAGCCAAGAGTACTGTTACTGATGTGATGGACTTAGAGGCAACCTCGAAATCCACACTCAATGGTAAGTGGTGTGTTGTAATTAGAATCAACTTGCTGTGCCCAGCTGTATTGAAGTATACTCTATAATTATAACTTTTTATGTTTAGAAGAGGTGAAGTTAAGGGGTCCACAGCTCTTAGTAAGAAAATATTGCTATACCGTCGTTACTGATGTTACTGGATATCTGTTCCGATCCTATAGAGGGAGGAAGCTTGAAGAATTCGAAACTCAGATCGGGTGGACCAACTGGAACCAAGAGTGCTGCAGCCAAGAGTACTAGTACTGTTACTGATGTGACTGACTTTAACGCCACTTCGAATTCCACACTTAATGGTAAGTGGTGTGTTTTAATTAGAATCAACTTGCTGTGCCCAGCTTGTATTGAAGTATACTCTATATTTTTTTAGAAGAGGTGAAGCAGCCAGATGTTCCAGTTAAGAAGAAGGGGTCCACAGCTCCTAGTAAGAAAATATTTGATATTAATGCTATACGTTATGTTACCGGATATCTGTTCCTATAGAGGGAGGGAGCTTGAGGAAGCTCAGATCAGGTGGACCAACTGGAACCAAGAGTGCTGCAATCAAGAGTACTGCTACTGATGTGACTGACTTAGAGGCCACTTCCACACTTAATGGTAAGTGAATCACCTATACTGGTACTAGTGTCGTCGAGAATACAACTAATTTAAGTCTTTTCGTAAGAAATCGAAGTACAAACATGTGACAAAGACACGCACACGCACACACACACACCCTTTTTATCTTGCAGGCATTAAAGTTAAACGCTTTAAACCACCTGTCTCAAAGAGTAAGTACTGTTGGGCATTTCTGGTACATGTACATGTGTTACTTTACACGTAAGTACATGCATATTCATATTTGTTTCCATATAGTTGCCTGCTTGACACGGCGCTGTTTAAACCCTAAAGGTGAAGATTGGGTCCAATGTAGTACTTGTTCTTCCTGGTACCACTGCAAATGTGTGGGGTTGCCTTATCATATTGCAAAGAATGAAGACTGTAACTTTATTTGTTGTCAGTAACATTAGTTATAATATTCTAGGACACAACGAAACACAATTCATATTATTGTTGGTATTAAAAATTTATGTACGTTAGTTCATGTTGCACTCGTATTACGGATACTTTTGCGCATGTGCAATTGAGCAGAAACTAACCTTTGACCTTAGTAACAGTGGACCAGTGTGTAGCTGAAATTTCTGAACAGTTTGTGAGCCTGTTGGCCTTGCTAGATTATCGCTCCAGCATCTTTTTTTTGGTTGTCGGGAATAGATCGGGTTGTCTGAACATACGTATATCCGAAAATCACCTTCAAATCGCTCTCAATTCTCAGGTAAAGGACTACAGCTAGGCTTGCCACTTGTACATGTTAACTAGGACTAGTTGTATCTGTGGATATATAGAGCTGTCGCTTTTAGTCTTTTAGCTAGTCAGGAGAGCGGCCGAATATTGACGTTGGCTGATAATTGATCAATTACTCTACTAGCTTGACTGACAGATATAAACAAAATAGAATACAGTCGAACCTCCGATAACGGACCCTCCCAACAGCGGACAACCTCTCTATAGCGGACAGTAGCTGTGCTCCCGGACGAAATCCCTATTACTCAATACAAAAAAAACTCCCAACAAGGGACACTTCTTGATTCCGAACAACGGACAAACTGCTGCTCCTGAATGAACAATTTCATTGAAAAATGTCTCCAATAGTGGACAAGGCAGGAAACCACACCCCTCATGAAACAATGGTCGTGCATGCAGCACAAAGTATATAACAATAATAATTTTATGCAACTACTTTTCATGTGATACAATTCCGTTCTTTATCATAGCAGTAACTAGCTCTTTCAGTTTGGCAATGTATAGCTTTGGTCCATACAGTATACATTGACAAGGGATCTCAAGACCATAGCCTGCTCCTCTATTAATTTTTTGTCCAGTTACTTTAGCAAACCCTTTGTTCAACTCTCTTCTTAAGAAACTTGAAACGACGGGAGCCAAGTTGAAATGAACATGTCCTACTGTTCCATCATCATTTAGAACAGCCACAGCGTTCCTATCGGCCTCATTGGTGGGCTCTCTTCTCAAAAGCAGCATTTCATCCATGACCGGCGTCCACACATCTTTGTAAGCATGGTACCCACGAATATATGAGTCGAACTTAAACATCTCCAGGTCTCCATTAGCTGTGGGTATCTCACTGGCCATCTTGAGTCAGCAGTAGCTTCTACTTATCAGCTGGTCAAATTTCAGAATACTTGAAAAGTTGCTCTTTCTTGGAACTCCTCGCTTCTGTACTCACAAGTGTGATTGCACTACACCACTGTAGCTACTGTACTGTGTATATGTAAGAATAGATATGATGTAAGTCACATGATCTATGACAAGACAAAAGGTATCAGTGCAGCTGCACGAGGCTGAACACGTGGCATATAGACATAGTCAAGTTCTAGCTATGCCTTTGAGAACTTAAATTCAAGTTGATTATGGCATCAAGTCTGTTAGCTAGCAAACCAAAGAAGCGGAGGCAATTTTTGTCTCTCCAAAAGAAAGTTAAAGTAATTAAATTCCACGAGAAAAATCCTGCAATGAGTTTGAGAGCTGTTGCTGAGAAGTTTGGCCACGGAAAGACTTCTGTTAGTGGAATAATCAAGAAGAAAGACTCTCTACTAACTGAATTCAACCAAAATACTTCAGGTAGCAGATCAATTACGGTTACTTTGCGTTCATCTCCATTTTTGGATGTCAATGAAGCTCTTTATAAATGGTTTTGTCTCGCTACCTCNTTCCCTGATGACCAGGCATACTGGAGTAAGAACATTTAGATGTATAATTTAGTCTGTATGATCAATTTTATCCAATAAAATGTGTTGGCAAGGAAAACCTTTTTTTTTTTTTTGCCCCTCGGATAGGATCAGTTGACAAGTCCTATTATTTCCATTTTTCATTTTTCACCCAATCTCTCTCTCTCTCTCTCTCTCTCTCTCTATCTCTCCCTCTCTTTCTCTCTCTCTGAGTGTGCATGCTTGAGTGTGAGTGTGAGTGTGTGTGTGTGTGTGTGTGTGTGTGTGTGTGCTACTGCTTTATGTGTTATTATGGTTACACCTGTGGTTGTGGTTACATTAATGCAAGCTCTGCAGACAAGATCTGCAAGGTTAGTTTGTGGTAAAATAATACTGATGTGCTGAGCCCGAAAGGGAGCGATTTCTCACGAGTTTTGGTTACCCAACACAGCACAACTTAGACTCAAAATGGGTCAGCTATCAAAAGTAATGTCCTATTCCTATATCCAAAGTTATACTGGAAATAGTCAGTTATTTCCAAAAGTCAAAGCTACAATCTATAAAGTTCATTACATACTTTCATGATTAAACATCCACTTTTGATTACAGTGTCAAGGCCAGGAAATCAGCTGGAGACATATTGTTAAGTTTACCTACCTACCATCAACAGAACCAGGTACACTTACTATGAATAAAATGAACGCACCAAGGTGCATAAGCCTCGGCACACTCAACTAGCATGCACAACTAAATATGTATGCATGACTTATGACCAGCACCATCCACTGCATGAGAGGTGTAGTCTGGTGTATCCCGCAGACAATGAGAGGTGTCAGCCTAGCAAAGTCAGTTCTAGCCTGCTGCAAATACTAAGGATGTACTTTTGACGCTTCTACGCTCTGACGCTGTCCATGATTCAAAATCTACTGTTTCTAGATAACGCACACTACATGGGGTGAGATCAATAGGTGCGGTTTCAAAGCTAAGCGCTCAGAGAAGCAGAAACTACAGTGTTTTGCAAGATTCTACAAAACAAATTTCTAGATAATTTCGATTCATGAACGTTTGTGTTTGGACCATAGAGCGGCCATTCTTCAGATAATCTAGTAACAGACAGACAGACACACACACACACACACAAAACGACTACCGTAATCCTCGGCACGTGCGGAGCCGAGGCTTAATAAAATTAATCACGTGGTAACTAAGTTACAGTACAAACTATTTTGGATCTCAAGACATGATGAAGTTTTCTCCCACTGGACTACCCGGACTCCTGCCTAGGGGAGTGGGCCCGCCCTCTCCATAGCATGTCACCCTAGTAGGAAGACTAATGGGGCCGAAACTAGGGGGCATGGCGATGATTGGACAGGGTGCTTCCCTGATGACTGTTTGAGCCAGACTCTAGATACAATCAGATTACTCTACTCACGCACACACTCACTGACTTCAAAATTTATCATTACGTAGGAAAAAAAGTAGCACAAAAAAACAAAACATAACGACCAATACCTACATGTACATATTTACAGTCTCAATCATGCCGCCGGCCAAAGACCGAGGTCTTTAACAACAACTAAGAGCCAATAACAGTTCCTATACAATACTAACAATTAAATCAAGAGAGAGTCAAACGAAATAACTTAACCATTACAGTTTATACAATTGACTTACAACTATTGAGGTTTAATTCAGTTCTCAGGAGACAACAACAGAGCAACTTTAGCAATCGGTCGCTTGTAGACACCGTGCTGTGTCTTTACAGTGACGACTCGGACAATATCATCTTTACCAGGATGCGTGTTAACTACTCTTGCCAATGGACATTTTGTGGGCACTAGGTTGTCCTCTTGAATAAGCACCAAGTCACCAACTTGAATGTTGTTCGAACGATGGTGCCATTTGTTGGAATGTCTCAGGGCACCAACATACTCAGCGGACCAGCGTCGCCAAAACTGGCAAACAAGAGCCTGACACAAATGCCAACACTTGAGGAGAGACATCTTCTTATATGAAAATGAAAGGTCAGGTAGAGCTTCCATTGGCCTGCCAATTAAGAAGTGACCAGGTGTTAGTGCTTCAACTCCATCGTCTTCATGTGGTAATGGCACCAAGGGTCTACTATTCAAACAGGACTCAACTTGGGACAGCACTGTGCTGTACTCTTCAAAGGTTAGCTTGTTGGTTGAGGCAATGTGATGGAGGTAACGTTTCATGCTCTTCACTGCTGCCTCCCACAGTCCTCCAAAGTGAGGAGCTTTTTCTGGAGTAAACTTCCAGTGAATCACTTGAGAGACACAAAAATCCGTGATGGAGGATTGATTACCATCATCATTGAGGAATGCAGTCAGGTCCTTCAATTCCCTCGCTGCTCCAATAAAGTTGCTGCCATTGTCACTCCATATCAGAGATGGCTTTCCTCTACTGGAAATGAATCTTCTCAGGGCAGCCAAAAAGCAATCAGTGGTCAGGTAGGACACGATCTCCAAATGCACAGCTTTGATCGTCAGTGACACAAACACGGCAATGTACGCCTTGACGATTGCAGGCTTTCTCACATGGCCATGTTTGACATAGATGGGTCTGGCATAATCAACTCCTACCTTATCAAAAACCGAGTCAGGAGTCACTCTTTCAATGGGTAATTGACCAATGAGTTGAGGTTGAGGTTTAGTAACAGAACGACGACATGGAACACAGCTACGTGTGACTGAACGAACAAACTTTCTACATCCAAGTATGTGATAACGTCGTGACAGAGAGCAAGTGAGCAGTGTAACACCAACATGTAGAAGGCGGATGTGCTCTGTATGAATAATAAGTTTAGTGACTGGATGCTTACCAGACAGAATCACTGGATGTTGAGAGGAAAAGGACCGATTCGAATTATTCTCACGACCACCAACACAGAGAACTCCAGAAGTGTCTATGAAGGGATGCAAGGAAAGAATAGAGCTTGAGCTAGGTAGCTGTTGTTTTGCATCAGTGCTGACACATCCTCTGAGAAACAGGCATTCTGGATAAGTTTAATCCAGTAGGTTTCAGCCTTCACAATCTCCGAGGTAGTCAAGGTGAGTGATTTGTTTTGCATTGCCTTAAGTCTCTTGTGACCACAGTTGTCGAGAAAACGAAATACCCATGCTGTAATTCGTTTCAGATGAGTAAAGGTAGAATACTGAGTTACTGGAATGATCGGTTGGAAATCTTGAGTAAAAGTATGCAAAGCAACTTCCCCATCACGTTGATCCTTCAAGAGGAATTCTTTCTTGATTTCTTCGGTGGGTGGGACATCGCTGGATACCTCTGATGAAGGCCAGTAGAGACGATCGAGACTGAGTCACTCGGGGCCATTCCACCACTGCTTGTGTTCCAACAATTCCGAGGGGTACATTCCCCTAGATGCGCAGTCAGCAGGGTTATGCTTACTTCGAACATGGTTCCAATGGCTGGGATGGTCACCTTCTTAATGGGTGCGACCTTGGTCTTGGACATGACGAGGGAGACTTGCGTATCGCCACTTGTATCAACCATCCTCAGATAGACCACTGCAGCATATGCACGTTCAGAAGCATCTGTAAATCCATGCAACTCCATGGCGATCACGTGAGTGGACTTGTCGAAATAGCATCTTGGAATATACTTTCTTGAAAGAAGTTCCAGTTGTGTCCTCCACTGCATCCATGAGTCACGGATATGGTCGGGAACCAGATCATCCCACTCAAGCTTCAGCTCCCATAGTCTTTGGAGCAACATCTTCATCAATACAGTAGAGGGTGAGAACCAGCCGAGAGCATCAAACACCTTTGCCACATCAGAAACTAACATCTGTTTTGTGAGAGCTTTGAGCGGTGGGAGGCTGGCAATAGTCAGCTTGAAGTAGTCCTCAGTAGAGTTCCATTCCACTCCGAGAGTCTTAGTGAATTGATCACAGCCATCAGCAATTTGAATTGATGGAGAACCTCTCAATTGCTCAGGAATTTGTTGAGTGACTTCAGGATCACTTGAGATCCATTCACGCAGGAGAAAGCCACCTTCTTTGAAGCAAGCAAGTAACTGTCGATATAAAGCAATAGCCTCAGAGGCGTATCTGCTCCCGACAGACAATCATCGACATAGAAAGACTTCTCCACAGCATGAACAGCAAGTGGGTACTTAGTTCCTAGGTTAAGTGAGTTCTGCTTAACGGACATGTTTGTCGCATACGAAGAAGCAGACACTCCAAATGTCACGCGTGTCATCCGATAATCACAGATTGGTTCATTTGGGTTTCGTCGCCATACAAATCTGTGTAGATCTTTGTCATGCTCACACAGCAAAATAGCACAGTACATCTTACTGATGTCGGAGGTGAGTGCTACACAATGTAAACGAAATCATAACAATACATCAACGAGAGGGGGATGAATAGTAGGCCCCACCAATAAAGTATCATTGAGGGACATGCCACTTGAGCTCTTGGCCGAAGCATCGAAGACGGCTCTGATTTTGGTGGTCGTGCTAGATTCCTTTTTGACAGCATGCATAGGCATGTAGTATACCTGATCAGTAGGTTTGTTGAGATCCACAGTCGGGACCTGTTCCGCATGGCCCAAATCAAGATACTCTTGAATGACCTTGTTGAACTCTTTAGATTCACCCATGAAATTTAATGATCTCTCCAGGGTGAGTAGACGTCTCAGAGCTTGAGATCGTGATTCACCAATAGGCTTGGCCTCAGGATCCTTTGGTAAGGGAACGATGAACCGTCCTTCTTCGTCTTGGCGATTCTCAGAGAAGTGATTAACCACTGTCCTTTCTTGTGCTGTGAGATTAGGTAACTCGCTTGGATGTTCTTCAAGTTTCCAGAACTTGGTTAGGATCTCATCTCCAGACATGGCAACGAAGTGAGATACAGCAGTGTGATCTGATGTGTCCAAAGTTCCCGCGAGAACCCAACCAAATCTTGTTTCTAGAGCAACTGGTGAAGAGGGGGGACCAGACCGCCGGCCTTGTAATAACACAGCTAGAAAGATGTCCACTCCCAATAGGATGTCAATCTTGTGGGGATGACCAAATTCTGGGTCAGCCAAAGGAAGATCATCCCATTCAGGTTTGAGTTTGACATGAGAGAGTGGTAGATCACAGGTGACTTTGGGAAGGACAACAAGTAGATCCTCAGGTGTACGAATAGGTGAGACGGTTAGATTTACGACTGCTTGGAATGGAGACTGGCGAGATAGACCAGCGATACCATGTATTTTCGTGTTACTGCGAGAACGAGGAAGACTGAGGCTTTGGGACAGACGTTCCGAGACGAAAGAAGTTGACGATCCAGAGTCGAGAAGTGCGACTGGAGTACCACCAGGGGGGTGCACCAGTAAACGACATGTCATCAATAGGGAGGAACTGGCATTCTTGCAGGATGCAGCGTTTGATACATTCTCTGCAGTGGTGGTGTTTGTATCAGTCTTGCAATCAACGTGAAGCAAGGTGTGATGCATCCATCATCTGACAATGCTTGCACCTGTGAAGAGACTTGCACTTCTTGACGAAGTGCCCAGAACGAAGAAAATTCATACAGCAGTTGTGTGCTTTAACAAGGGAGACTTTCTTATCATGGTCGAGTGTTCGAAACTGAGGGCAGATGTACAATGGATGTTTACCTTTGCAGGCAATACACTCAATCAGGCATCCTCCAGTTTCAACATGTGCAGTTCCGTGGAATGAAGCCTTCTTTATCACAGCATGCTTGCTGGCTGAATCATTTTTGGATCCAGATTTGTCAGTAGCAGAAGCCTCACAGGCTTGTGCTTGCAGATTGAGAAATTCGAGCATAACTTTGTAACCTGCACTATCCTGAGTGTGGCGTTGCCATTCGAACATTGTGTTCGTGTCTAGTTTCAACTCTATCATTGAAGTGATAAACTGGCTTGAGGGTTCATGACCCATAGCCTTGAGGGCTCTGAGATGCTGCTGTACAGTGTCATGGAGCCTCCGCAACTCCTGGCCATTGCCTGTCTTCAAGGGGGCAGCTTCAAGGATCATCTTTACGTGTGTCTGGTGTATCAACCGAGGCCGGTTGTAGCGATCGTCTTGGCTCTTAATTGCTTCTTTGTAGCAATCCCCAGTGCGTGAGAGACCTTCAATACTCTCCCTTGCTGATCCATCTCTGACTGAATGTCGAAGATAGGCAAGCTTCTCAGCATTGCTTAGATTGGATCTGTCATGGATAGAAACACGGAATTGTTCCCAGAATGTGTTCCAGTTGATGATTTTACCATCAAATCTCGGCACAGCTAATTTGGGGAGTCTGACGCCGTTGCCTTCTGTAGATGACGGGACTGCCGTCACCTCTGTAGTAGGGGGACGGGAAGTGAGTCTCTTGATGGACAAGGAAGACTTGAGGATTGCCTCTTCTAAATGTTCTAACAAGGTGACGAGTCCATCTTCTTCCTCGAAGTCCAAGGGAAGCATTTCCTCTCGAACATCATTGAGCTTGACCTTGGTGTCAAATATCTGCTCCGCATATTCTTGGATAAGGCAGGCCTCTGTTTTCTCAGTGAATGAGGAGACAATGTCAGCAATGGAGGTAGTCTTCTTCCTAATGTGGGTGAGTTTCTTGGAGATCAGCTTCAGTTGATCTTCCTTTGGGTTGCACGGTGAGCAGAGAGCTATGAGAGATTCAATAGATGAATGTAACTGGGCCACACTGTCATCATGTAGATCTAATGCCTGCTGTTCAGCCCTGAGAGTCTCCTCGTTGTCGAGAAGTTCATAGTGGTAACCTTTGAACTCTGAGTCGAGATTACCTAACCTTTCCAGCATCCGCTGGGCGTGGCCAATACTAGCAGGGTCTTTGTGCTTGGATTCTAGTTCTCCAACACGAGTCGACATGCGAGTTAGAGAGGCTTTTACGACTCCTCTCCTCTTTTGTAACGATACTTCTGTTGCCTTCTCGGACGTCTATGACGCCTTCATGACAAAATGTTGTAGTTGAGTGAACACGTGGCTTTACCTAACATACAATTTTGCGACGAAAGCTAACAGTTCTAGAGTCTAACCATCAAAATGCCTTTAGTTGACAATTATCCGGCTCGAAGGACCAAAATGTTTGAGCCAGACTCTAGATGCAATCAGATTACTCTACTCACGCACACACTCACTGACTTCAAAATTTATCATTACGTAGGAAAAAAAGTAGCACAAAAAAAAAACATAACGACCAATACCTACATGTTCATATTTACAGTCTCAAACAAGGTTTTCGCTTGATAGGTCACATATATAGTAGTATATATCCATGTCTCAACAGGGAAGGGTCATTACTTAAATTGCTCATGTTTTACTGTTAATCTTTTGAGAGCACTTGTACTTGTCCTCATTAGTGCCTGGTTATACCTAAAGTCCATCTGGTTTGAGAATGCCGGTAGAAAAACTTGAATAATTTTCTAAATATCAAACCGATTTCAAAGTTTCAAGCACTATTGGAAAGCGCTTGATCTTCCCGTCCTTTTGGTCGCTTTTTCAGCTTCCTACGCCTTACCAGTCAAAAGTTGGTTATGGATCTTATTCACCTCCGGCGGCATTCTCAAACCAGATCGACTTTAGTGGATTTAGCTCAACTGCCATAGAGTTATACATCTGCAGTAGTGATGTCCTAGCTTGATTTAGGTGCATCTGTTGAAGTATTTTGTGATGAAGACAAAAATATGAAAGGCTTGATTTTCAGGATGAACAAATGCGAAATACTTTCAAAGCATACCCAGAACTACTATGCGTAGATGCAACTTACAAATTACTGGAACTTTGCTTACCTGCGTACCTCATGCTCAGCGAAGATTCTAATGGTCAAAGCGAGGTGACGGCAGTGTGTCTTCTAGTACAAGAGGATGCCACTAGTGTCACTTGGATGGTTGAAACTTTCAAGAAACTTAATCTGAATTGGGAAAAAATCCGTGTCATCATGGCAGACAAGGACATAGGTGAAAGAGATGTATTAAAGAAAAGCATTCCCAACGCCTCTGTTCTAATTTNAGTAAATATCACTGTTTCATACTAAATATCGCTGCTTTTTATTAAACAAGTCATAAAAAACATTGGAAATGTAATGAGACACAGGAATGGCTAAATCATAAAAAGAACGCAAACAAGATGGAATGGCTGTTATAGTGTGTGCAGAATTCTTCCTGTATGGGCTGCATTTAACAATCTCCTTATTGAGTCTCTCATTTTGCCCACAGGAAGAATTCCTTACACTCTAACAGCCATTCCATCTTGTTTGCGTTCTTTTTATGATTTAGCCATTCCTGTGTCTCATTACATTTCCAATGTTTTTTATGACTTGTTTGTTCTCATTTTTCCATAATTCTACAAATTACATTCGAGTTGGTGTGTGTAGCTAGCTACTGAGCTAGTAGTCTGGCAAACCAGACTCACTGAGCCAGCGGTGGGCTGCTGAGCTGGTAAGTTGTGTAGCGCCGGGCCGGGTGCTTCAGTGATACTGAAGTGAAACACACATCTCAGTCATTTGGAGGCAGGAGCTGTATCATAAGATTTACTTGCCTTTCTATATGTTATGATAATCAAAGTCCTGATTCAATTCTAGAAATCCATGTCCATGATTCAAAATCTACTGTTTCTAGATAACGCACACTACATGGGGTGAGATCAATAGGTGCGGTTTCAAAGCTAAGCGCTCAGAGAAGCAGAAACTACAGTGTCTTGCAAGATTCTACACAACAAATTTCTAGATAGTTTCGATTCATGAACGTTTGTGTTTGGACCATAGAGCAGCCATTCTTCAGATAATCTAGTAACAGACAGACAGACACACACACACACACACAAAACGACTACCGTAATCCTCGGCACGTGCGGAGCCGAGGCTTAATAAAATTAATCACGTGGTAACTAAGTTACAGTACTAACTATTTTGGATCTCAAGACAAGATGAAGTTTTCTCCCACTGGACTACCCGGACTCCTGCCTAGGGGAGTGGGCCCGCCCTCTCCATAGCATGTCACCCTAGTAGGAAGACTAATGGGGCCGAAACTAGGGGGCATGGCGATGATTGGACAGGGTGCTTCCCTGATGACTGTTTGAGCCAGACTCTAGATGCAATCAGATTACTCTACTCACGCACACACTCACTGACTTCAAAATTTATCATTACGTAGGAAAAAAAGTAGCACAAAAAAAAAACATAACGACCAATACCTACATGTACATATTTACAGTCTCAATCATGCCGCCGGCCAAAGACCGAGGTCTTTAACAACAACTAAGAGCCAATAACAGTTCCTATACAATACTAACAAATCAAGAGAGAGTCAAACGAAATAACTTAACCATTACAGTTTATACAATTGACTTACAACTATTGAGGTTTAATTCAGTTCTCAGGAGACAACAACAGAGCAACTTTAGCAATCGGTCGCTTGTAGACACCGTGCTGTGTCTTTACAGTGACGACTCGGACAATATCATCTTTACCAGGATGCGTGTTAACTACTCTTGCCAATGGACATTTTGTGGGCACTAGGTTGCCCTCTTGAATAAGCACCAAGTCACCAACTTGAATGTTGTTCGAACGATGGTGCCATTTGTTGGAATGTCTCAGGGCACCAACATACTCAGCGGACCAGCGTCGCCAAAACTGGCGAACAAGAGTCTGACACAAATGCCAACACTTGAGGAGAGACATCTTCTTATATGAAAATGAAGGGTCAGGTAGAGCTTCCATTGGCCTGCCAATTAAGAAGTGACCAGGTGTTAGTACTTCAACTCCATCGTCTTCATGTGGTAATGGCACCAAGGGTCTACTAATCAAACAGGACTCAACTTGGGACAGCACTGTGCTGTACTCTTCAAAGGTTAGCTTGTTGGTTGAGGCAATGTGATGGAGGTGACGTTTCATGCTCTTCACTGCTGCCTCCCACAGTCCTCCAAAGTGAGGAGCTTTTTCTGGAGTAAACTTCCAGTGAATCACTTGAGAGACACAAAAATCCATGGTGGAGGATTGATTACCATCATCATTGAGGAATGCAGTCAGGTCCTTCAATTCTCTTGCTGCTCCAATAAAGTTGCTGCCATTGTCACTCCATATCAGAGATGGCTTTCCTCTACTGGAAATGAATCTTCTCAGGGCAGCCAAAAAGCAATCAGTGGTCAGGTAGGACACGATCTCCAAATGCACAGCTTTGATCGTCAGTGACACAAACACGGCAATGTACGCCTTGACGATTGCAGGCTTTCTGACATGGCCATGTTTGACATATAGATGGGTCCGGCATAATCAACTCCTACCTTATCAAAAACCGAGTCAGGAGTCACTCTTTCAATGGGTAATTGACCAATGAGTTGAGGTTGAGGTTTAGTAACAGAACGACGACATGGAACACAGCTACGTGTGACTGAACGAACAAACTTTCTACATCCAAGTATGTGATAACGTCGTGACAGAGAGCAAGTGAGCAGTGTAACACCAACATGTAGAAGGCGGATGTGCTCTGTATGAATAATAATTTTAGTGACTGGATGCTTACCAGACAGAATCACTGGATGTTGAGAGGAAAAGGGCCAATTCGAACTATTCTCACGACCACCAACACGGAGAACTCCTATGAAGGGATGCAAGGAAAGAATAGAGCTTGAGCTAGGTAGCTGCTGTTTTGCATCAGTGCTAACACATCCTCTGAGAAACAGGCATTCTGGATAAGTTTAATCCAGTAGGTTTCAGCCTTCACAATCTCTGAGGTAGTCAAGGTGAGTGATTTGTTTTGCATTGTCTTAAGTCTCTTGTGACCACAGTTGTCGAGAAAACGAAATACCCATGCTGTAATTCGTTTCAGATGAGTAAAGGTAGAATACTGAGTTACTGGAATGATTGGTTGGGAATCTTCAGTAAAAGTATGCAAAGCAACTTCCCCATCACGTGGATCCTTCAAGAGGAATTCTTTCTTGATTTCTTCGGTGGGTGGGACATCGCTGGATACCTCTGATGAAGGCCAGTAGAGACGATCGAGACTGAGCTACTCGGGGCCATCTTGTGTTCCAACAATTCCGAGGGGTACATTCCCCTAGATGCGCAGTCAGCAGGGTTATGCTCACTTCGAACATGGTTCCAATGGCTGGGATGGTCACCTTCTTAATGGGTGCGACCTTGGTCTTGGACATGACGAGGGAGACTTGCGTATCGCCACTTGTATCAACCATCCTCAGATAGACCACTACAGCATATGCACGTTCAGAAGCATCTGCAACTCCATGGCGATCACGTGAGTGGACTTGTCGAAATAGCATCTTGGAATATACTTTCTTGAAAGAAGTTCCAGTTGTGTCCTCCACTGCATCCATGAGTCACTCAAGCTTCAGCTCCCATAGTCTTTGGAGCAACATCTTCATCAATACAGTAGAGGGTGAGAACCAGCCGAGAGCATCAAACACCTTTGCCACATCAGAAACTAACATCCGTTTTGTGAGAGCTTTGAGCGGTGGGAGGCTGGCAATAGTCAGCTTGAAGTAGTCCTCAGTATAGTTCCATTCCACTCCGAGAGTCTTAGTGAATTGATCACAGCCATCAGCAATTTGAATTGATGGAGAACCTCTCAATTGCTCAGGAATTTGTTGAGTGACTTCAGGATCACTTGAGATCCATTCACGCAGGAGAAAGCCACCTTCTTTGAAGCAAGCAAGTAACTGTCAATATAAAGCAATAGCCTCAGAGGGGGTATCTGCTCCCGACAGACAATCATCGACATAGAAAGACTTCTCCACAGCATGAACAGCAAGTGGGTACTTAGTTCCTAGGTTAAGTGAGTTCTGCTTAACGGACATGTTTGTCGCATACGAAGAAGCAGACACTCCAAATGTCACGCGTGTCATCCGATAATTACAGATTGGTTCACACGTCACCATACAAATCTGTGTAGATCTTTGTCATGCTCACACAGCAAAATAGCACAGCACATCTTACTGATGTCGGAGGTGAGTGCTACACGATGTAAATGAAATCATAACAATACATCAACGAGAGGGGGATGAATAGTAGGCCCCACCAATAAAGTATCATTGAGGGACATGCCACTTGAGCTCTTGGCCGAAGCATCAAAGACGGCTCTGATTTTGGTGGTCGTGCTAGATTCCTTTTTGACAGCATGCATAGGCATGTAGTATACCTGATCAGTAGGTTTGTTGAGATCCACAGTCGGGACCTGTTCCGCATGGCCCAAATCAAGATACTCTTGAATGACCTTGTTGAACTCTTTAGATTCACCCTTGAAATTTAATGATCTCTCCAGGGTGAGTAGACGTCTCAGAGCTTGAGATTGTGATTCACCAATAGGCTTGGCCTCAGGATCCTTTGGTAAGGGAA
This sequence comes from Tethya wilhelma, assembly GCA_964030475.1. Classification (NCBI taxonomy): domain Eukaryota; kingdom Metazoa; phylum Porifera; class Demospongiae; order Tethyida; family Tethyidae; genus Tethya; species Tethya wilhelma. The sequence continues at coordinate 33,564 of CAXIPT010000019.1, forward strand.
CGATGAACCGTCCTTCTTCGTCTTGGCGATGATTCTCAGAGAAGTGATTAACCACTGTCCTTTCTTGTGCTGTGAGATTAGGTAACTCGCTTGGATGTTCTTCAAGTTTCCAGAACTTGGTTAGGATCTCATCTCCAGACATGGCAATGAAGTGAGATACAGCAGTGTGGTCTGATGTGTCCAAAGTTCCCGCGAGAACCCAACCAAATCTTGTTTCTAGAGCAACTGGTGAAGAGGGGGAACCAGACTGCCGGCCTTGTAATAACACAGCTAGAAAGATGTCCACTCCCAATAGGATGTCAATCTTGTGGGGATGACCAAATTCTGGGTCAGCCAAAGGAAGATCAGACAGATGTTCCCATTCAGGTTTGAGTTTGACATGAGAGAGTGGTAGATCACAGGTGACTTTGGGAAGGACAATAGCTGATACCTCAAGTAGATCCTCAGGTGTACGAATAGGTGAGACGGTTAGATTTACGACTGCTTGGAATGGAGACTGGCGAGATAGACCAGCGATACCATGTATTTTCGTGTTACTGCGAGAACGAGGAAGACTGAGGCTTTGGGACAGACGTTCCGAGACGAAAGAAGTTGACGATCCGGAGTCGAGAAGTGCTCTGGCCTCGACGGGAGTACCACCAGGGGGGTGCACCAGTAAACGACATGTCATCAATAGGGAGGAACTGGCATTCTTGCAGGATGCAGCGTTTGATACATTCTCTGCAGTGGTGGTGTTTGTATCAGTCTTGCAATCAACGTGAAGCAAGGTGTGATGCATCCATCATCTGACAATGCTTGCACCTGTGAAGAGACTTGCACTTCTTGACGAAGTGCCCAGAACGAAGACAATTCATACAGCAGTTGTGTGCTTTAACAAGGGAGACTTTCTTATCATGGTCGAGTGTTCGAAACTGAGGGCAGATGTACAATGGATGTTTACCTTTGCAGGCAATACACTCAATCAGGCATCCTCCAGCTTCAACATGTGCAGTTCCGTGGAATGAAGCCTTCTTTATCACAGCATGCTTGCTGGCTGAATCATTTTTGGATCCAGATTTGTCAGTAGCAGAAGCCTCACAGGCTTGTGCTCGCAGATTGAGAAATTCGAGCATAACTTTGTAACCTGGTATAACTGCACTATCCTGAGTGTGGCGTTGCCATTCGAACATTGTGTTCGTGTCTAGTTTCAACTCTATCATTGAAGTGATAAACTGGCTTGACGGTTCATGACCCATAGCCTTGAGGGCTCTGAGATGCTGCTGTACAGTGTCATGGAGCCTCCGCAACACCTGGCCATTGCCTGTCTTCAAGGCGTATCAACCGAGGCCGGTTGTAGCGATCTTCTAGGCTCTTAATAGCTTCTTCGTAGCAATCCCCAGTGCGTGAGAGACCTTCAATACTCTCCCTTGCTGATCCATCTCTGACTGAATGTCGAAGATAGTCAAGCTTCTCAGCATTGCTTAGATTGGATCTGTCATGGATAGAAACACGGAATTGTCATTGGAATGTACTGGCAATGGTGGAGGATTCCCTATATAAATTTACTGGTATGGTTCCCACTACCTGGCCACTCGGACGTGTAGTTGAAGTTTTTCCTGGAAAGGATGGACTCGTTCAAGTTGCAAATGTGAACACCAAGAATGGAGTTTTCAAGAGACCTGTTCACAAACTAGCCCTCTTGCTGAGTGACCAGGACCAACTGTCAAGTTGATTTCAAGATTGATTAACATTGAGGTAATTTGCATTAAATCTAACTTTGTTAAAGACTGTAATTGCTGATCATATTGTAGGACTATAATAACATTTAGCTATTGTGTCATGTTTTGTTAACATATTCACATTTTCTCGTAAGTCACCACGATTGAGTCATCTCAGTTGTTCATCATCATTCGTCGTCCCTACTCTGGATTGAGTCATCTCATTCAATCACTCAGTTATGTCATCATTGGCGGACATATGTGCATATTGTAAGACCGGTTGGTCTTAGGCCGGCGGTTTATGTTGAGTCTTCGTTTCTTGTATCGATCATTACATCATTCTAGTCACTTATTGTAAAATTACTTTTTGTGTAATTAGAATTTCATTGCTGGTTGTTCTGTCAAGTAGCATGTGGCATGCGTCTCTTAAAATCTATGTGAATCCAAGCAAGGGACTCATCAACTACCCTCTTAACCATGCCATGTGGTTGCTGCTGAATTTTATCAGTGATCCTAAAAGGAAGGTCACAAGATTTAGTAAAGCACAGATAGCTTGGCTCAATTCATTCTATACTTCTGGAATGAACAGTGAGGCATCATGAATTATATGTCTGTTTAATTATAGCTGGAAAACAAGCTATGTTATCAGGTACAGCTAAACTCAATAAGGCTGCAAGTAAAGCCTGCAAGAATCTAGACTCAGGAGATAAGGAGAAGCTTGCAAAATTGACAGCTGAAGAAAACAAGAATGATCACCAAACAATGTCCATTAAAGACATAAAGAAAGCAGCAAAAGTCTTCAGTAAAGTTTCAAATCTTGTAAGATTATGATTAGAAAACAATAGTATACATGCAACTTATAGATGACATTTCATTGTATGCAGTCAAACTGTGGCTATATATTTATCAGTTATGTGCACATAAATGACTATAGTACAGCAGTCATACACATTTTATATTGTCATTGCATGTGTTTCATGATTGTTGGCTAATGCTGTGCTACACTTTTTTGATGCGTCCCTATTTTTCTAGGTTTTAGGAATTGGAACTAATAGGGTATCGAGCTATTTCATTTGGATTCTTTGAAGATGATGTCCAGACTGCCTATACAACAGATTGCCCATGTGCTGTTACACCAAGCGTAGTTGACTACATCCCTTCAGTGATCATCGCTGATAAGTATATAGCTAAATTATCTTTGTTCCTTTCTACTTCCTAACTTTATATCCCCATTATGTATATGTATGATGAATACAGCACTCTTTAAATGAACAAGTTTCACTGTGATTTGACAGCTAATGCATGCAGTGAGGCCAATACTATTATTTTAATATCTTCGTTCAATACGACTATGTCTCCAACTGAGAGGTTCCGCGAGGTTTGTGCCGTTCCGAAGACTCGTCAAATAGTCTGTAGACCATCTCTTCCAGAAATGTCTCACAAGATTTTGACAAAGATGCCAGCGTCTGAGCAAAATAACTGATCGGTAAGAAAAGGCTGGGTCAGGTAGCGCCTCCAGAGGCCTTCCGATTAGGAAGTGTCCTGGTGTTAGCACATCACATCCATCATCATCAGATGGGATAGCTACCAATGGTTGACTGTTTAAGCACGATTCGACTTGAGACAGCACAGTGGTGTACTCCTCAAAGGTTAGCTCTACAAGTGATAGGACACGGTACTTAACGCTCTTTACGCATGACTCCCACAGACCACCAAAGTGTGGCAAACGTTCGGGAATGAATTTCCATACTATCCTTTGAGAGGCACAGAATCGAGAGATGATTCCTTGGGTTTTCTGCTCCTCAAGGAACTCGATTAGTTGTTGCAAATCTTTCTGAGCACCAACAAAATTAGATCCATGGTCACTCCACATGGTTGTGGGTTTTCCCCTTCGAGCGATAAATCACCTGAGGGTGGCAACAAATGCTTCCGACATCAGGTCTGACACTAGCTCAAGGTGCACTGCCTTCACAGACAGTGACACAAAGACACAGATGTAGGTCTTATCACAGTTGGCTTGCGAACGTGGCCATATTTGACATATATGGGTCCAGTGTAGTCTACACCAACATTCTCGAAGACGTCTGGAGTTACTCGCTCAATTGGCAACTGCCCCATCAACTGAGGGGTTGGTCTCTGAGACCTACGTCGATGAACAACGCAGGCTCGTGTCACTGAACGGACAACTCTTCGGCCACCAACGATGTGGTATCTGCGGTTGAGCGAAGACATCAGCAAGGCAGGACCCGCATGCATCAACCGATGATGTTCTGTTCTGATGATCAATCTCGTCAGATGATGCCTTCCATCCAGTATGATTGGATGCATCAATGCATATGCCAAGTTTGCTTGCTTCTTTCTTCCACCGAGCATTAATGAAGGGGTGTAGTGTTAGTAGAGTGCTACTAGAAGGGAGAATACTCTTGTGATGAAGTAATTTCAACTCAGATTCAAAACGCTGCGACTGGGAAATGGATACCCAATAGGCCTCAGCTTTCATTAGCTCGTCAACTGTAAGGGATGACTTGAGCGGTGTTTGTGACCGTTTGAGGTTCCTCACGAATCGCATTACCTAGCAGGTGACTCTCAACAGTGTGTTGTATGAGGAATAGCGATCAACAGCTACGATTGGCTCTCGGATTTCAAGACAGGCATGTAAAGATATCTCTTTCTCTTCCTCAGACTGAAATGTGGGTAGGTGATCCAAGTCTTGGGGCCAACTCTTGGGGTTTTGTCTCAGCCAGTCTGGTCCATGCACCATAGGTTGTGACTGATCAACTCTTCTGGGTACAGACCTCGGGAGGCACAGTCTGCTGGGTTTTGTTCACTTCTTACGTGTCTCCAATAGCTGGGCGGAATGTGGTTGAGTATGAACAAAATCTGATTCCCCACATACGTTTTGAACCTCCGTGGACTTCTGTCCAAGCAGTTGAGGACAATCGTGCTGTCAGTCCAAGCCATCACGTTCTCCAGAGGAATCTTCAATGTGGATCTGACACGACTCAATAACCTCATGAGCAATTGGGTTCCACAGAGTTCAAGTCTGGGAATAGAGAGCCCCTTGATAGGAGCTACTCGAGTCTTGGATGCGACCAATGTCAGATAGACGCTCCCATCTGTGTCTTCTGCTCGGAGGTAGACGACTCGGTATAGGCATCTTCCGATGCGTCACTGAATCCATGTAATTGCAGAAAAGAGATCTGCACACTCTTTGGAAAATAACATCCTGGGATGTGTACTTGAGAAAGAAGACCCAATTGGGTACGCCATTTGGACCAAGATTCTCTGATAGACTCTGGAACAGGCTCAACCCAATCTACTCTTGACTCCCACAATCTCTGTAACAGGATCTTGACAGTTATCACTGCTGGCGAGAACCAACCGAGCACGTCATAGGTTCTGGCAATATCGGATACAAGGGTTCGCTTAGTGAGTTCATCGACAGGCAGGTGATTGTTGACATCAAGTCAAAAGTGGTCTATCACTGAATTCTACTCAATCCCCAGAGTCTTGGTATACAAATCTTCTGCATCCGAGATGGTTAGTGAAGTCTGAGAATCACATAGCTCTTCAGGGATTGACTGGAGGACCGTGGGGTTGCTCGAATTCCACTTACGCAGGAGGAACTCTGCCTCAGAGAACAGGTCTCTCAGTTGCTTGTGTGTTTCCACTGCTTCCTCAACGTTGTCTGCACCGGTAAGACAGTCGTCCACGTAGAACGAGTCTTCAACGATCTCAGAGGCTCTGGGGTACTTATGGGCAAAGTCAGATGCATTACGCTTCACGCACATAGAGTAATTGATCAATTATCAGCCAACGTCAATATTCGGCCGCTCTCCTGACTAGCTAAGAGACTAAAAGCGACAGCTCTATATATCCACAGATACAACTAGTCCTAGTTAACATGTACAAGTGGCAAGCCTAGCTGTAGTCCTTTACCTGAGAATTGAGAGCGATTTGAAGGTGATTTTCGGATATACGTTTGTTCAGACAACCAAAAAAAAAAATGCTGGAGCGATGATCTAGCAAGGCCAACAGGCTCACAAACTGTTCAGAAATTTCAGCTACACACTGGTCCACTGTTACTAAGGTCAAAGGTCAATTTTGGTGCATGCGCAGCTACCAGTTGCCACGTGTTTATCTCTTGTCAGCACGAGATCTAGACAAGGTATTGATCCTTGCGGTGGCACGTGTATTAAAGCCTTTCTGTCCCTCTGAGAGACTTTATCTGTGCGTATTGTGTGTGCATTGGACTCAAAGTCGCCTTCTTTCTCAAAAGGTTAGTCAAGAATCTCGTTAATATTATTTTTAAATGGGCACTGAGCCCATCACTGGCATCAGTGATAAAATGGTGTGATTTTTTTTCCTTTCAAACTTTGAGTGTATTGTTATGTAGTGACTAAACTATATTCCACAAGCAAGATATCTTCCTTAAGATATAATAACTCTTAACCTAGTTAGTTTATAGTTTGTATGTGTAAAATTGTTTGTAGAGTATTAATCTGTGTTGATGGAACGACCTTTGAAGGAGCGTATTGTTGGGCCTCGGCATGTAACAGCTGCCACAGATGATCATGTGCTTGAAGTCGACCATCTCATTATAAGAATTGGACAGAGACAAATCTGCACAAAGCATATCAAGCTCATTTGAATGGCATGTCATTGCGAAGGGCTTCAGAGGCTTATGGTGTTCCTCGCTCCACTTTGGCAGATCGAGCTTCTGGTAGAGTCCCTTTTGGTGGACCAGCTACATATCTAACTGATGTTGAAGAATTAGAGCTTGTACAGTATCTTATCCACTGTGCAAGTGTTGGGTATGCCAAATCTAAACAAGAAGTGTTAGCCATTGTGAGAAGTGTTCTAGTTTCAAAGGAAGTTTCACACGCTATTGTTAGTGATGGGTGGTGGTCATCGTTTAAGCGGAGGCACAGCATGCTTACCCTGAGAGCTGGCGAGCAGCTTTCATATGCCCGAGCTGTTGCAGATTCTCCCGAGATTTTAAACAGTTACTTTGATCTCCTTGAAGAGACCATGGAGAAAAATGGTCTCATGGAAAAGCCCGCTCAGATTTTTAATCTTGACGAAACCGGTATGCCCTTGGATCCAAAGGAACCAAAAGTGATTACCATTAAAGGAGTGAAACATGCTACTACTATTTCTACCGGAAACAAGTCACAAATCACAGTATTATCTTGCTACAGTGCTTCTGGTTACGTCATACCTCCTCTTGTAATCTTTAAGCAAAAAATCACCCCTAATCTTGCTTTTGGAGAGGTACCTGGTACAGTATATGGGCAATCTAAGAGTGGCTGGATTACAATGGATCTGTTTGATGATTGGTTTTACGGTCATTTTCTGGCACATGCCCCTGCAGCCCGTCCAGGTGATGGATGGCCACTCAACACACTATTGCCCACGGGTAATAAACAAAGCACTGGAAGAGAAAGTAATCTTGTTTTGCCTTCCCCCTAACACTACCCATTTGACCCAACCCTTGGACAAGGGATGTTTTGGGCCCCTGAAAGTGGCATGGCGGGAGAAATGTAGAAAGTTTGTTCAGGAAGAGTAGTCACAAGCTTTGATTTCTCTCAGCTTTTTGGCGAAGCCTGGATGAAATCCATGTCCATGACCAATGTTGTAGCTGGATTCCGATGCTGTGGAATTTATCCATTTAATCGGAATGTGTTTCCTCCTAACCGTATGTGCCAAGGTAGGTGACACTTCACTCCCCTCCTAAACCTAAATCAAAGCTAACATCACTTCAAAGACATTGTCTACAAAATATTTATCTATAGCCCAATGCTATTATCCACAGGAAAATCACATACATGTACTCATTTCAAGACTAATCTCACACAAACTAAAGGCCTAGCTCCATGATTCTAGGTGTGAAAACAAGCCTAGTTTAGTCTTTGCAAAGACAGATTCTCGCTCTATTTTTATCTTACACAAAGTGTTACAACACCATACTACTAAAACCCGTCCAGTTTAACCCTTTACACCCGGAAGTTACAGGATGTGGCCACGTGATGAATTACTAAATTAAAATTTATTTTTTGTACTAGTTGATTGATGTTTATTATACAGCTCTGGCTGCATACTTACTTTACAAAAGACAAACTAATGCGTTAAAGTACTTATCTATTACCTGTAAGACGGCTAATCCTAGCGTTGACATGGCTCATCCTGGAAAAATTTGCTCAAAAATTGGAGGGGTCAAAGATCAATAGATTTCCGAGCGTCTTTGGCTTTCTTTTTCCCTGGCTTTGAGCAGCATCCAAACTAAGCTCATAAATATAAAGACTAACAATCCCTCTACTACCACAAGTAGCGCTAAGCTTCTAATCCTAGAGACTATAGAGAAAACGAGCTAAGAAAACTTATTGTCACAATCATGACCTTTTGCACTTCTCGACCTCGTTGAGCCCCACCTACTCATCAGTTCTAACTCGGTATTTTACTAGGGTGATACTTTACCTAGATGCACAGCAAGTTTAGAGTTCAATGCTAATTCGCTTCGCTGCAGAGCTCGCGCTAACGTTGCGATGACGTCTTTAGACGTCAATCGTATTTCAAATGCAATAATTAAATGACGTTTATAGCCGTCATTCGTAATTAAAGGGTTAATGACCTAGGCCCAATGATTACTCAATAAAACTCACACAAGTACAAGTGGAACTACAGATACCCCCGCAGAAGTGCAAACGAACTACTGATTATTGTAAACCAGATATAACAGAAATGCCATTGAGTACTACAATTTACAAAAGAAACTTATCAATACACTATTATAATCAGTTAATGCCATACCTTTTCGATTTGGGCCAAACAAAAGTAACCCTTGACTCTCGGAATCTTACTTGCAGCTGCCACCTTCGCGCTAAAGCTCCGAGTTGAGTACGGAATCTAAAATTTCCGTAATTTATCCGTAAAACGCGCCCGTTTCATATCCACGAGGCGTATGTATTATCTATGATATAAGCAATACGCATATACAATTAGGTGTGCAATAATTAAAAACAGCCATATTTTGCTTCGTATCTACCAAATGATATTTCAGGGACCAAATTTCCAGGCAGATTCAATATCTCAAAAATAAATTTAATGCAATATTCTTTAAAATATTACAGTCTTGAAAATAGTCCTAGTGATCCTCATTTTTGCTTAAAGGTATTACAATGCGGCCATGCTCCTGTCCCACCCACAATGGTCACATGACACCAAAACTTTAAAGTGCAGTGCATCAACAGCTATTTAATTAATATCCATTGTGTTTTGGAGAAAATATGTAATATTTTTATCAAAATACATTCCATAAAATCTATACTTTTGGCCATTTTTAAAGTTAAGGCATCCTGAACTACACTGAGCAGGTGTGTACACCACTTGCATGAATAATGTGTAACTTAGTCCATGCAGTCACTGTCAACTCCATTCTACATTAAATCTAGTGTACTTGTACTAACAACAGCTTATTTCTGAGTTGATATACAATATTGTATAAGTGAATATTTTTTGTTAGGAGTCGACATTACTGGTGATTCTAGTATTGAATTAAGTGAAGTGGTTCAGCACATCAATGGGAATGATTCTACCCATTAGACTCACTCTTTGGTAAGGCAGAACAACATGGATGCCGCAACTTACTTGAAGGATTATGGGTTCATGACACTTCAAATATATCTGAACGAGCACAGTTCCTTGAAGATCAGCTTGTCAACAGTAAGTATTGTATGCTAACCATAATTTCATGTGTAACTTGTCATAAGTGTTGGTCTATGTTTAGCCTCTTGTGAAAAGAAGTTCACTAACCGTTGGAGCATGGTGACATTTCGCATTTGCAAGGTATTTTTTGATTGCCATCCTACTTAATCTCAAAACTATCCTTTTACTTCGTACAGCCTTAGCCATATACGTACGAAGTCCTTCTGCATTTGAAGCTTTGAACATCTTGCAGTTACCAAGTAAGAGAACGTTGGAGTCGTTCTAATACACATCAGCCAGGTGTTTGCAACAATTATCTGTGTGAGAAATGGAAAACCAACAAACAACATTGCCATAAGGTGGAGAGTGAAGGCAACCCAAAACCAGTTGCTTAGTGCAAAATGGAGAATGTTTTGTTGCCTAGGTAAATGTTCTGTTACTGTCTTCCTCCCCCCCCCCCCCTCTCTCTCTCTCTCTTTCTTTAGCTAAAACACTCTCACTAACACACTCATTAAATTCTCTCCCATACTCACTCTCTATCTCATTCACACACATAAACAAATTGACAGGGTATGTTGGCACTCTAAAACCAACAAATTGTTGGACTGGCTATGACTCATGTTCAGCTCACAAATCTCAGTGATGTATACTAGCAGTTAAATGACGATAAAGCCAAGAAGACAACCTATATATTGCAGTTTATGTAGAGAGATCTGTCATCCAAGTTTGATGTTGTGGGGCCATATTTTACTAGTGAATCTGGTCTTGATGCAAAGTTTACTACGGCATGTCTTTTTGAGACAATGCTGGCATTGGAGTCTACAGGATTCCAAGTTTGAGCTCTTATATGTGATGGGGCTAGTTGGAATCTTGCAATGTTAAAGCATTTGTGTGGAGTCAGTGGTAAATTCGGTTTAGGGAAACTTTGTAAGGCTAACTGCTATGATGTGTCATGTTCATTCAAGAACCCTTTCTCTGATAACAATGTGTAGGTCATCATCTGTCCTAGCCACCAGGTAAGATGATTATGTCTTTATTACATTTTATTGAAGTATAAATTTGTATTTCAGCTCAAAAACATGGTGTCAGCACTACACAGTTCAAAACTAGTAAGACGAAGGCATTTTGCAACAGAGATACTTCATTTGGCTGGGTGATAATGGAGCATATGTGGAAAAGAGAGCTTGCACGAGCTAAAGCTGGTTTGATGTGCCAAGTGCCAAAACTAAAGGATCGCTATGTCAAGCGAGATTTTTGGACAAGTTTAAGCATTGCTCCTGCTAAAATCATGTAGGTACATGTATTATGATAATAATATATCTTTATACTGTTTTATCTTTGAACAATTATATTTGTAGCAAGACAAAGTAATTGATGAGATTGAAAATCATGGAACCACTCCGGATGACAAGATGACTTTGCAATATTTAAAAGCACTTTGGAAGATTTTTGAACGTGGAATTCTTTGCACAGAGAGCATGTAACTTCAGTTGAGTCTAGCGTACTTCTATCCATACAGGAAGGATATCAGTTCTTCACAGAATGATGTGATGATGTTAGAGCCCATGGCATGTGCATTTACATATAATTATATTGTCACATGTACTTTACATTACTTGCATTTTCATAGGTATTGACTCCAGTAAGAATGACCAGACATCCTTTTTAGCTTGGCAAGTAAGTGTGCACACCANTGTGTGTGTGTATTTGTGCTTGTTGGACTTAGGATCATGCATTTTCAGTCTGATATGTTATGTTGGGCTTTGGAAATGTGTGAATTCAGTCTGATAGGTATGACCCCTCTTTTTCTCTCTCCCTGTGTGTGTGCATGTGTATGTGTGTGTGCGTATGTGCGTGTGTGTGTGTGTGTGCAACTGTGGGATGTCTCATTTTCGGTCTGATACATTGTATGTTCATATGTTGGGCTTTGGAAATATTATAATAAATGAACATGAATTCCTTTTTGTACAGAAACTTCGAGAGCGTGTTACAACCTTCCAAAAAAGAAAATATAAGCCAGAAGACAAGGAGAAGTGGATGAAGGTTCTAATCACTGATATGATGTCTAGTGAAGAGAGTGGAGAAGAGGAGAATGAGAATCAAGTGAAGCCTTTACCCTGGAGAGCCAAAATAGTGAAAGATTTCTTCATTGATTTGGATGATGAGTTCACTGCGGGAAAATCAGCTCAAGCAAAGAGGCAGACGAAAGTCCGTATGCAGAGCTCAATACCTTCTAATCGTGTGCCTCCAGTTGGTGTACCTAGCTGGGCTTTATGCTAAACAATTGCAATTTGACATAATGTAACTTTTGATTATTGCTTTGTGACATTTCCTGTATTAATCTGAAGTGTCTACTTAACATTTCCTGCATTGATCATGTATCTAATGTTTGATTTGTCATTCATCTATCTTTGTATTGACAACTAGAAGACATTTCATGCGTACCCTGCATGTTGGCTACCTGGGATTTAGCTCTATCCTGTACAGGACATGTTGCATGAAAGTTCATCTGTCAGACAGAAAGGAAAGTAAGCTGTGAGCTGAGATGTCCACTGAGTTTTGGTTAGCAATCATGTAGCATGAAATTCTACTTTTGGTCCAGTGTTTTTAGGCCATGTTTTTGGGCTCATTAGAAAGAGAAAGAGCTAAATAATAGCTTTAGAAGCCTTTTAGTGCTAAGCGCTCAGTTTTTGTAGAGTTATTCGTGTGAATATTTGTATTGCGCTAATGGGCCATCCGTGCCATTCCTGTGTACCCAGTACTACCATACTGGGAATAGTAACACGTACAATTGCCTCTATGGTTCTTCAATGCAGCCGTCTCAGTCTTCTAACTCTCAATCTGATACTCCAATGCCTAATGCATGTTCAGGGACTACCAAGTTCTTCAGTACATACATGCGATTCGAGGCTCTGTTCTAGCCGCTATAAGCCTCAGTTTCCAGACCCTGAGGTGAGTCTGATAAATTAACGGATTAACTGATATAATATGGTTACTTCTCTAGCTAGCAATAAAATTTATATAAAATTTATTTAATACATGCACACGCACTATACACCACGTGACCTTTATAGACATCCAGGAACTCGCCCGGGAATGACCTGGATATTGGATGTGAATTACATGTACATGATTCTGAAAGTGATGGTGGCACAATTTCAAGTGATGAAGTGGATCAATTTTCGGATACACCTATTTTAGAGGAAGATGAGTCCACATCAGATGGTAATGAACTGACCTACACCATCAAACTTGTTAATCCATCACGTAAACAAGAGTTTCAGTCAGTTGAGCTTGGCAAAGGTAATGTGTATAAAACCCTTATAGCCCTGCAAAAGTTTGTTTCTAAGAAGCTATCACTGAATCCAAAGTTTACAACCCCAGATGGGATATGTTGAACCGGGCCACGGAATGAAGGGCAGGAAAATTTGGATCCATGGTGATGTTGATGTAAAGATGATGTTTGAGAAGCATACTAGTAAGAAAAATATTCTCTTGTGGTGTTACACTGAACAAACAGGGAAAAAAGGACCCACAAAGCCCAGCAATTTGGCTGGAAAAGGTGGTACAAAGTATGAGCAGCACTTGGACAGTCGAGCTGCTGTGGATGACATCTACACAAAATTGCAAGAAAAACATCAGTCAAATTTTTCTCCAAAAAGGTTGCGTGCATGGGCTAACATGATCAATTTGAAGTCTTGGTCATCTCTTGACGAACCTCCTGACAAACCTTTCTTTACTAAAGGTCGTAAGCGTCTCTCTTGTGATAATGCGACTGCAGAGACTCCAGTAGCAAAAAAGCCCACATTGTCATCTGCCTCACCTGGAAGAAAGATCCGAGCACGAAGTGAATTAATTGACCAGATAGAGAAGTTTCACAAATTAAAGGAATCAGGTGCTCTTTCTCCCACTGAATATGATGTTCTCAGAAGTAATATTCTTTCTGATTTCAAAAATCTATAAGCATGCAGTGACCCTGTACTAAATCATTAACATTATCTGGAATTCATTCTATAATTGTAGGAAATTATTGTACACAATTTTATGACACCTGTTACTTAACAGATTCGAGTTAGAACTTACTTGCTACATGTATTTTATTAACAGTATCCTGCATGTTTGATCCATCCAATGCATTAATCTTTCCCTACACTTTCAAAACTGGCTTCCAACAATGGGGAAGGATCTTGCATGGCCTGTAACACTTGATCGTGGTCTTTGAGATAGTATTTTATATAGCTGAATAGTTCCTCTATTGGATTTAAGTCCGGGCTATATGGTGGAAGGAAGAGTACCATAATGCCCATATCTGTCAATGTATCAAGGACAGGCTGTACAGGATGGATTGTACAGTTATTCAACACCAGTATAGAGTGCTCATTCTCTCCATCGTATGGAAGCATTTCTGGTACTAGTTTTCCTTGAATAAAGTCAAGAAATTTGTCACCGTTTACAGTTCCACTCATCAGGTCATAAGCAAGTAAACCACTTGCTGACATTGCAGCAATGGCAGAAATTCTTCTTCCACGATGCAATATCCGATGGACCACTGGTGATTCACCCTTAAGACCGTACCCGAACTTCCTCATGCCATCTCTTCTGTCACTCCCTGTCTCATCTATCCAAACAAACTGCTTCACATCATAAAATTGAACCTCAGCAATAAAACGCCCTCTGTAGTCAACTGATCGCTGTAGTGCAACTCTATGTAGCTTTTTACGAGTAAGCCCATTTCTGTGAATGATTTGGCATGTTGTGGCAGAAGATACTTCAATGGCAACAAGTGTCTTTATTTTCTGGCACACTTCACCCAAATACAAGGATGGATCATCCAACAATAGCCCCACAATGATCAGTTCTTCATGCTCACCTAACAATCTGGAACTGCCCCTTTGATTGTGCGTTCTGGGTTCCACTTCTCCAGTCTGTTCATATAGTTTAAAATGGTTGTGTACAGTTCCAACAGATAGGCATAAGTTTTTAGCAATTTCATGAAAAGAGAGTTCCATGCCTAATCTTTGCCATACCACACGCCATCTTATATCGCTAGAGTAGGGAGCTTTTCTACCTGGCTCTGCAGACATTTTCAAATTTCCCGCGACTATGACAACTTTCCTGCGCAATACGCAATCGATATTACGGTATGATCTATCTGGGTCTGCGGTATACGCAATGTTCAAACGCATATGAAATCAATGGTAGCTATTTTCCAAATTTGAAGCGGCTAGGCGCTATATAGTTTTGGTAATATGAGCTCAAATATACCGACCGTTCATTCCAATTTTACTCGCTAAAATCGTGAACGAATACGTTGCTAAGTGCGAGTACACAAACTCCGTATACTATCCGTGTTACAAACAATTAATTTTATGTTTGTGGTACAAATTTAGTGTAGTATCAGAATATGCATGAAGTTAGTTGAAGCGCTAGTTAAAACTTACTTTATGAGCCTTTTTAAAGACACAGAAGACCAGGGAGCCTTCTAGGAGGATTCACCAAGGAGGTAAGTAAGTCTACTAAGTAGAATAATGTAGCAGGTGGGCTGTAACTAGACTAACTAAGATATAAATGGTGCAGAAATAAGCGCCCAATATTAATGCATGCATCTATAGCTATTCTAACTGTAGGAAACAGATTAGCTATTACTTATTGCCCATAATAAGAAGCACTTAGCTTCTCTACCCCACAAATTTCATTGCAAAATTATTATACACAATGTACAATACATTCATTCATTATTATGCACAAATAAACAGCAGCCCAGCGATTCTGCAACACTGTGGGCCATTTTCTGATCATCTGGAAGAGATTTCTTTCTGCTTTGTTCACGAACAATGCATTGTTTTTTGTTGCACATTAAATATGCAAGATTATAATGAGATGCACAGCAGCAGCTGCATCATGTACTTATCAGAATAATTAATCAATGAACATGGCAACGCATCCCGTGTACTAACGGGAAAGAAGCTAGCCATGGCTGACATACCTGCATTCAAACACTTATAACTCAGCAATAGAAGCAGCCCCACCCGTAAAATCACGTCTGCAGCTTGCCAAGGTGTGCCCCTCCCCATTGGTGCAAAAAATTTAATTTCACGCGCGTTGCGAATTACACTACAATCGCCGATTACTACAAATAAAGTTTTACTACATCTGGCCAGTTTTTCAAAATTGGGTCACATATTAACTAAATGCTTTAGCGGTTAAATTAACTGCTATTAGGTTAAAATGACTGCTTAATTGGGTTAAAATACTCAATGGCTTTCACTAAGCAATGACATCATTACTGAGCATGCTCAGCAGTACGGTTTTGAAAACAGACTTAGCAGTCAAAGAAGTGGAGAGAAAAAATCTTGGAAAATCTTCTAAAAGAAGGCTATCAAGTATGCTCTTTAGATGTCTGATATGGTCAGCACTACAAACTTGAGTGTTTAAGGTAAGAAAAATAGACTGTAACTACAGCAACTTCTGATTTTGTGCTTCAATTTAGTCATAGCTATCAAAGAAGGGAAAAAAGGGGAAAGATAAAAACAAAACTTTGACAAAAATGCTACAAAAGGCTATCCTTTGAAAAAGAAGATGTCTTTCATGGTCAACAGCACCATTTTGAGTGTTTTAGGTGAGAAAAAAATTCAAACAGCAATTATGTGAATATCATTCCAATTTTGAACTTGGCTTATAGTTGTCAACAAGCAAAGGAGAGAGAAAGAGAGAGGACATACTGGCACAAGAATCGACTCAGTATGAAGTACCTATGAACTTGAAAGTCATGCGTGCATTCAGGAGACTAAGTTTTATATGTACTTGTATTATCATCTTTGTTGTAGGTCAAAACAAACACTACCTATACATGTTGAACTTGTGTCTTACGTTAGTTGACTTGCATATGAGTGTATGCACTGACTATTCTATTGTGTGTACATCACTAATACTGTTGCTATAGATACAATTTGTGGTATTGTTTGCATGAGGTTCAATGTAACTATTATAGTTGGTGTACTTGACCTAATCACAGTTAGTTATAAAGCACTTCAATAGGTGAATATGATGCAGAAGTTTGGTTGTTTTCACTGAACAGTCTGGGTTATTGTAACTTTATTTTGTTTGATATACCCATGAATTTATAGTTAGAACCTAGGTAAAATCAACCCAAAAGTGGAATGCTAAGTTACTCATTTTTTGGTTAGTTTAACCAAAAAAAATGTTTGTTTTAAACCACAATTTTAATGGTCAATCTAGCCCAAACAATATACTGGTTAAAGTAACCAATGTGATGGGTTAGCTGAATTGCACACAATCTGACCCATATTTTTGGGTTAATATAACCCATTTGTTTTTTCAGTGTAGTAATGGCCATGCATTAGGTCAAGAGTGTATTTAAGAGAGTACGCAACAACATACACAAAGTATTGCATCTACGTTTCGACTGAATGACGTGATGTTGTCATGTACATTAAGTGGATGCATGGGTAAGTACGATGTGAATATCATTAACTTATCTGTGTAGTGTGCACGTTGTTAGCTGATTGCAGCAGCCTAATGCAACTTCTACCTCAAAGACATGGCAAGTTTTACTGGCCTTGGGTCCAGACCCAAGCAAAGTCTTAAAGTGAAAAAAACGCTACTAAAAAGTGGGTCTATGATTATTAGAAAACCTGCTGAGGGTGGAGAATTATCGTCTCAGATCATAGCTGATGTTTCCCAACTCCCTCAGCTGGAACTGTATCCAGAACAAAAAAATTTTTTTTAATATTTACGTGAACATATCACTAAGTTTGACAATCTTGTGAACAAACTGTGCGAGAAGTATTCANCTTGCATTCTCATAGGTATTGTCCCCAGTAAGAATGACCAGACATCCTTTCTAGCTTGGCAAGTAAGTGTCAACACCAAGAGTGTGACGTACACTTACACTCTCTCTCTCACACACTCACACACACACACACACACACACACACACTCACACACACACACACACACACACACGCACTCTTTCTCTCTCTCTCATGTATAGACCTGGGATCTCTTCCGACTCATGGTTTTGTTGTTCTCTGTACAGATTTTACATCAAGACACAGACCAGATCACTACATTGTGCCCATTCGAGTCAATGGCAGTGCCATCGAGAGTTTGTTTAGCAGTTTGAAGTACAATGCTAATGGAAATTTATCTGCAGTTAATTATTCAAGTGATATGTCAAGACTTTTGACATCTAGCACCATTGGACGGAGTACTGATTACCGAAGAAGTGAACTTAATTTGGTGACTGAACTTAAAAAAATGATACAATAATAATAATAATGACATTGTTCAATGAAGATTAAATTTATTGTTCCTTTTTAGAAGCGTAAAGTTTTAGTTCATTACGTAAATTTAATGTTACACATGATCCTTTCTGCCATTCCCAGCTATTTTCCATATCTTTTCCTTAAATTTAACATTATTTTTATCAAAAAGTAGATTATAAACATCATTAAATGTATTTTTGCTGTATGTAGGAAAGTTTCTTGCAAACACAGTAAACAGTGTGTCTTTGTAGTAACTCATTTTATCCGCAATTTTTTTAAATGCTCCCTCTCCATATTTCTGAGGGACAGCAATATTGAAAGCTTGGGCCTGCTTAGGCCTAATCAAGTGGCTTAGATTTAAGCTTTCAAAACTCTTCGAAATTTCAGAATCCGGAAAAAAAATTTTCCAGATCTTATCTGGATCCTGTTTATATATGTTTTCCTGTTGTGATCCTATTGTTAAGACTAGATTATTCCAGTCCTACTGTCTCTCTTTATATGGTGCCTGTCTCTGGAAGTCCTCTTCACCAGCTTTAAGAAATCTAGAGGTCTCTTTTAATAATATTCTTCGCAAAATTTGGCAGCTACCTCGTCACAGTCACACTGGTATAGTTCACTCCGTTGCTAAATTACAAAGTGTATACAATACTATTCTTGTAAGGTCTAGAGGTCTCCTGATGTCTGCTCTCAAGTCTAAGTCTTCTCTCATCTCTGGTTTGTTTCTTCATTCTTCTTCTCGCCTGTATAACTATCTTGGTTATAACATTCAGCTGGGTCAGAAGCATTGCAAGCATTATTCAGAATCTGACAAACTGTGTGCAAGTTTTATTAGAGATGTTAGATGTAACCAGTCTGCTAATTGTCATTTAAATCATGAAGTTTATTGTATATCTACATTATAACTATTAATTATTTACTTAATTTAATTGTTGTATGTATATGTTGTCGTTCTTGCTCCTCTTGATGGAGTGTTCATTATTAATATTATTATTAATATTATTATTATTATTGTGATTCTATTTAACGCCCATTATACAGCACCATGTCTTCTGAGATATCAATGATATTATAAGCAAAGTTTTGTCTGTCCGTGTGTCCGTCCGTCCGTGCATAGATAATACATACGCCTCGTGGATATGAAACATTTCCGTAATTCAAAATTTCGCGTGTTTAATTCCTCAACTCCAAATAAACGGAAATAGATTACAGTTTTCCGTATACCGCCCTCCTCTAAAGGTCACGACCTTACACAAATCTGTATGCGCATATGCGAGTCTGTATGAGTTGAGAACTGACTAGTGAAAGATGATGGCACACGTTGAAGAGTTAGACTACGAGCAAGGTGTAGTTAGTTCTTCCAGTAGGGAAAGTGTGTCAGGATCCAGTAGTTGTAATGATGACAGCTTTGTGGAGAAATTTGTTGACAATGAAGATGGTGATCAAGAGATGGTACTGGTTCATTCAACCACGGTAGGTGATTCATAGTCGTTGAGAAAGTTTAATATGTACCATTTTTTCATCCAATCACAGACTGTTGACACAAATGACTCTGAAATACCAAATTCATGCTGTAGCCCTGCAATTGAGAGTGACCTTGGAGAATGTGGGTACCAAGGATTTTTTAAGAAATGTGTCGCAAGTTTGAAGCAAGAAAGGATAATCCAGTACAAGTGGAACTACAGATACCCCCGCAGAAGTGCAAACGAACTACTGATTATTGTAAACCAGATATAACAGAAATGCCATTGAGTACTACTATTTACAAAAGAAACTTATCAATACACTATTATAATCAGTTAACTGCCGTACCTTTTCGATTTGGGCCAAACAAAAGTAACTCTTGACTCTCGGAATCTTACTTGCAGCTGCCACCTTCGCGCTAAAGCTCCGAGTTGAGTACGGAATCTAAAATTTCCGTAATTTATCCGTAAAACGCGCCCGTTTCATATCCACGAGGCGTATGTATTATCTATGGTCCGTGTGTCAGTACGGAGGGTCACCGGAAGTGATGTGACCTAGAACTAAAAGCTGCTTTTTTTCTGGACTGTGGAGAATACAAGCTAGGAAAATAGTGTCTACAAAGCTAGCTTAGACAGTGCTAGCCTAGGATAAAACGACAAGCAATATAAGTATGGCTAGCTGTTTTTGAGATCGCTGACAAGGCTTACCAGTGGCATCTGTATCCAACAAAGAAGCGGGCTATGGGAGCCAATCTTCACAAATGAAGCGTAACGAGGTGAGAACACTCACTACTAGAACTCTGCTTCTCTGTCGCTGTACACGAAACACAGCTAGCCAGATAACGAGTTTCTTTGTCAGCTGATTGCAAAAATGGCGGAAGTCGGAAAAGGGTCGTCTGACGTCACGTAACTTGGTAAATTGCTGAGCTGGCCAAATTGCAATTAGGAGCACTGCATGCATGCAATGCAGCATGAACCATTGATTACCTTTCACTGCCCAGTTATTAGTGTGCAGATGCCTGTGCTTGCATGCATCTAGCAGAAAACATCAGTATACTTCATACACAAGTAAGGAGCGTGGCGAGCGAAGCGAGCCACACTCCTT
>CAXIPT010000019.1:55291-107052 GCA_964030475.1 Tethya wilhelma
TGTCCGTCCGTGTGTTACGGAGGGTCACCGGAAGTGATGCGACCTCGAACTAAAAGCTGCTTTTTCTCTTGACTGTGGAGAACGCAAGCTATGAAAAGTGTGCCTAGACAGCTAGCTTAGATAGTGCTAGCCTAGGATAGAATCACAAGCGCTACAAGTATGGCTGACTGTTTTTGAGATCGCTGACAAGGCTTACCAGTGGCATCCATATCCGACAAAGAAGCGTGATAGAGCAGCCAATCTTTCACAAAAGATGAGTAGCGAGGGAGAGCTTTCCCTTCTAGGAGTCTGCTGCTCTGACGCTGTACACGAAACACAGCTAGCCAGATAACGAGTTTCTTTGCCAGCTGATTACAAAAATGGCGGAAGTCGGAAAAGGGTCGTCTGTGACGTCACGTAACGAGGTAAATTGCTGAGCTGGCCAAATTAATTGCAATGAGGAGCAATCCCAGTGAAATGCATGCAATGCAGCATGGTAACACTTACAG
The DNA here is from genome assembly GCA_964030475.1 of Tethya wilhelma. Taxonomy (NCBI): domain Eukaryota; kingdom Metazoa; phylum Porifera; class Demospongiae; order Tethyida; family Tethyidae; genus Tethya; species Tethya wilhelma. Next base: position 55,780 of record CAXIPT010000019.1, read on the forward strand.
GTTACCTTTCACTGCACAGTTATTACTCTGCAGATGCCTGTGCTTGCATGCATCTAGCAGTCAAACACCAGTATACACATGGAAGGAGCGTGGCGAGCGAAGCGAGCCACACTCCTTGTAATATTATAATAATGACATTGTTCAATGAAGATTAAATTTATTGTTCCTTTTTTGAAGCGTAAGGTTTTAGTTCATCACGTAAATTTAATGTTACACACGATCCTTTCTGGCGTTCCCAGCTACTTTCCATATCTCTTTTCCTTAAATTTAACATTTTATCAAAAACTGGATTATAAATATCATTAAGTGTATTTTTGCTGTACGTAGGAAGTTTCTTGCAAACACAGTAAACAGTGTGTCTTTGTAGTAACTCATTTTATCCGCAATTTTTTTAAATGCTCCCTCTCCATATTTCTGAAGGACAGCAATATTGACTTCTCTACTTACCACGCTGTCAAATTGCCTGAGAAAATCAAACAGTTTACTATGAGGTAACAGCATGGCTCCTTCATCACATGATGGTAACAAAGTCAAATTACAGTCTTTATCGTCTTGAGACATACACATATCACCAATTAACTCCATAGCTTCTACATCAATTTGCTTCTCTAAACACTTTGCTCTTTTTGCCCTTTCCAGTTCTTTCTTCTTGAGTTTCTGTATACGGTATATCTGACTCCCAAACATTCGGATTAATGACTTCATATCATTTTCAGGTTTTCCTACATTACTAGTTGTAATAACAGATGAACTACCACCTGAGTCACCAGCAGATGAGCTCGGATTTGCTGCTTCCAGTACTTTACTGTGCTGGTAATGGAATACACACTTTGCAAAACAAGAGTGTATTAAGGAGAGTACGCAACTACATATTACATTAAGTATTGCACACACGTTTTGACTGAATGACATCACAATCCTTGTAAGTTAAGTGGGTGTCAAATGTGAATATCATCAAACTTGCTACACACCTGTCTTTGCTTTAATGATATTCACATTTGACACCCACTTAACTTACAAGGATTGTGACGTCATTCAGTCGAAACGTGTGTGCATACTTCATGTATGCAGTTGCGTACTCTCCTTAATACACTCTTGGCAAAAGCGTGAAGCATTGAAAATTGTGTTTCTTTATTTAAGGGGCTGCAAGTTAATACCAATTAAGGACACCCATGCATTTGTAACAGGTTCTGCACTTACATCATTATCATCATCATCATCATCAGGTATTACTTGCGCATCGGAGTCATGCTGTTCAAACACAGAGGCAGCTACTGACCTTACATACTGGTGCCAATTTATCTGAAGTTTGATGTAGCTATCTTTCCCATGATATTTCACCAGCATATCTGAATACTTCTCGCACAGTTTGTTCACAAGATTGTCAAATTCAGTGATATGTTCACGTAAATTTTCAATAAAATTTTTTCGTTCTGGATACAGTTCCAGCTGAGTTGGGAAACATCAGCTATGATCCGAGACGATAATTCTCCACCCTCAGCAGGTTTTCTAATAGTCATAGACACACTTTTTAGTAGCGCTTTTTTCACTTTAAGACTTCGCTTGGGTCTGGACCCAAGGCCAGTAGAACTTGCCATGTCTTCGAGGTAGAAGTTGCGCTAGGCTGCAATCAGCTGACCACGTGCAAACAATACGCAGACAAGTTAATGATATTCACATCGTAAGTACCTGCAGATCCACTTAAACTACACAACAACGTGACATCAATCAGTCAAAATGTGCATACAATACTTTGTGTATGTTGTTGTGCACTCTCTTTAATACACTTTTGACACAACATATGATGCCAAAATTTTCACCACTTGATAAGTTTATCATATTGTACCTGTGACTTGAGTTTAGTTTAAATCTGAATGTGAGTCATTTATGTGTGTTGGTTTGGTATGGAATTACCCATATTAATAAATCAGTCAGTAGAAAAGTTGCCATCAATACAATGCTGTAGCACACTATTGAAGTTGTTATGTAAGGCTAGCCAGTCTAAATTAGATTAACTCATGAACTAATTCTCAGTCCCAAACTAGGCTCATAAACAATACCCGGATACACATAAAGTTCTGGCAGCATACCCTACACACTGGTACACAGTCCCATTAGTATATCAAGCTTGTGATATGACATGAACAATTCTTCACACGGACGCATGCACATACACACACACACACACACACNCTAGGCAGTCATATTATTGAATTTCTTAGAATTTCCTAATTTGTATTTACTGACCATATTAATGCTATGATACTAATATTAATGCTGGTATAGATGGAGTCATGTGGAAAACAGAAGAGAAGGAAGAGGGGAGCAAGACGAAATTTCTACCGAGTGAAGAATGATGAACGTAAGCGACAGGAAGCAAGTCGAAGAGAGAAAGTGAGAGAGAACCAAGAGAATGAACAGCTACAGGCCCTGACATTTGATGAAGTGAAGCGAAGTGCAGCATCACAGATATCCACTCCAGATTCATGGCAAATCTTTTATGCTGCAGACTCGCTACAATGGAGTAGAATGGCTGTTGGAAGTAGTGGACTTATGGAACCAACGTTGTCTCTGGTGGTTTGCCGTGACTTATCGTGGAGTGTACATGTCCGCCAGAAGAAGGTTCCCAACACTTGTAGGTTGTTGGTCTCGTTTTCCCCAACACTATCCTCTCTCAGCTCAATAGACAGCCTCATTAAATGCATCCATTCAGCATCTATGTGTCCAGGAAATCCAGACGAACGATTTATTTCCCTATGCGAGAAACGAGGTGGCGAAATGAAGAAAGCTGGAGCCACTATAGCATATGTTGATAGAAACCCAGCCGTACCACCGTATTCTGACACTCACAGTCATAGCCTAAGTGAAGACGAGAGCAATTTTAAGGGCTTTTTTTCGTTGTGGTGTACCGGTGCTATGACTGCATACAGTGAATAAAACTTTGTGCTCTTCGAAGCTTTCAATTGTTAACTACTTCTGTACTCTTGAGTCAGTTTCAGGTAGATAGATCTATACAGCCTAGCTCTACATAAATAAATGTTCTACCGAAGATGAGTGCCTGAAGTGACATCATTTTGAGCTCCAACTACTGCCATATTCCAAGGTTTTTCGCTCCTCAAAACCATTACAGTCGATAGATGAAAAAATGCATGGGTATAAACATTTTCCTCTTTCACTTTCCTCGAGATTATATAGCAATAATAAAAGTGAGAAATTATGACGTGTTTAACGAAGCTACCATTTAAATATAATTTTTATCTAATGCAGCATCTATGCACTTTGCAGTCATTCTTACACAGTTGTATGAAACATGTGCATAAACTGCAGTCATGCCGTAGTACTTAATGGTATACACATCATGCATGCACACTGCTATTGTGAGTGGGATTGATGGGAAGTGTAACGATCCAAGACAACAAAGAGTTAATTCAGTATAATGGGCTTTTAAACCTGTAAGGATAATGGTGCTAAGGAATTCAAAATTTATGCCGTGCATGTGTCTAAGCGTGTTTGGTATATCTTGTATAAACATATTGGTTGACGTCGAAACCCACATGAAAGTTTAGCTGCATGGGATTCAAATCCAGGTCTTTCGAATTCTATTCATAAATTCGTGCATACATTGTTTTTTTTTTATAATACTCAGTTGTTCCAGCAGTAATTCATTATAGCTATGTATTATCTGACCAGACATTTTACAGTTGTCACAGCATTTAATATCAATATTGCATACACATGGCTCTGAATTTTAACTTATATTATAATTAAGTCATCATTTTTGTGTGGAGGAAACTGGTGTGTTGATCATTATCACCCAGGCACCATATCCTTACAAATATTAGCCTTAATGGATTTTTTTGAAGACTGTGAAAGATAATGATTACAAAGGCTTCTTTTCAATGTACAGTATGGCCTCATAGATACAATACTAATAGCTAGCTATTCAGTATAAGTCTTGATAGTCTGAACTCTATTAACTACGCATGGCTTTCATTCATAAGCAGATGGTATATATATAGGTATTATTTACATCTTTGTGCTCATTAACTAGTTAATACGATATACCTCGCAATATTTTGCTTGCAGCAACAGACATGCATGCACCCTATATTCATATAGAGCATACCAAGAGACTCATTCTCCTACTGTGTATAGTAACTGTGGTTGTTACATTTATATAAGATTATATATGTAATTAATAACTAAAGCTGACCTTAAATTTCTTCCTTTATAGTCTGTCCTAGTAGGTTTGTGTCTCAGTCTCCTCTGTATGCAGTCAAGTTTTTTTTATTGAACAATTGATAAACTCTGAATTTCTGACTTGCACTTGCATATATATACACACGTATGATTGCTCTCTGTATGCATGCACTAACTTACAATCAGGCTATACTGAATCACATGCACTGCTTATGTATCGATAGAGCTTCCATGTTGAGAAAAGATTTCCACTTAGAAATGGAATTTTATGAATTTAATCATGCACTATTAGTGAAGCTTTTGCTGGTAAAAAACGCCTAACATACGGGAGGGTCAAATACGCTAGAATATAGTCGCCTGTATAAAGCTTTTTTTTCAGCTAGTCAGCAAGTTTCAAAGTTTTTTAGTTTTTGTTTAAGCCTATTTGAGATTGAAACGAGTATAAAGGAATGTACTACCCAGTTGCTAAGTTGTTACTATGGCTTTGTTCTTTGTGTGATGTTAAAATTTAAAATTAGCATAAGCATCAAATTTGTCCAAGTAGCTTGCCGTCACTTCATGGCAAAACTTGTATTGACTCTGTGAGTGTGTGTTAATTGATTGATTGTGAAAACCATATTGACTCATATTATTGTGAACCTGTAAAAGTAGACCTACCACATCAGGGACTAGTCCAGCTCTCTGTATCCTGGCAGCTTTAATGAACTGGAAGAAGTCCACCACTCCCTCTGTCTTGAGTCTCTCCAACTGAGAGTGGATAAAATTCAACTTTACATGTTGTATTTATACAGTCATACTGCAATGGTTTGTTGGGAGGCATGCTGCTGAAGCTGCTCTTCTGGGAAGTACTTTAACGGAAGATGACATCAAAGACATCAAAGAAATCCCATCAACTTGTTCGGATGAGAACATTGAGCTAACCCGGGTTAGGCAATATTTCACCAAGGAAGGCTGGATACATGTGTTGGAGGCTGTTCAAGCTGTGAGAGAAATCGGTTGGCTCTGCAAGGTCTGTCGCCAGGACTTGGAAGGAGACCAGATAGGCTGTCATGGCTGCGCTGTCAATGGTTTCATTTCCACTGTGCAGGCCTCAAAGTAGCTCCTAGGGCTAAAACTTGGTTTTGTTCTGGTTGCTATACCAATGTGTAACTGGTTTGTATGTTTCCTAACTGTTTTATAAGTGTACTGAATGTGGCTCTGAACACACAATATCAATCTGTTTGTTTGTGCTGAGCTGGCACTGTTTTGAGGGTCAAAGTTCAACCTCAAGGACAAATAGCTGCAGCATCTAGCTGCAATCCGGTACCGGACAAATATACACTACGAAACAAAATTAAGTCTTCAAACTTGCTCAGAGGCTCTCACTGACAGATTACCAATTGCATGCAAGGCCTAACACTCACAAAAACTTTCCTCAGCGCTCGTAGAGAGCGCTAGTGGGAAGCCACAAGAGTGCCATTTTTGTTCATCTAACTTACGTACTTACTTCCTAACTGACTTACTTGAAAAGCATTTCCAGAGAACCAGAATGTGTTGAGTTTTTGGTTACACTGTAACATTGCTACAGAACTTCACATACTTGTAAGCTTGCATTAGTAGTGATCATAGCTCTTGGAGTGAATGTGATGATCAGTTGTGACGATTTTCGCTTCCTCTTCTTCTTCTTGGGTTGCTTTAAGGAGTCCATGACTTCTTGGCACCCACCAAAGTCAGTCTGATGACTTACAACACCAGAACCTACAAACTGCATGTACACAAAAGTCACCAATAAAAAAGAAATGAAGTAACTGGTGGCTATACGTACGGTATCATAAATCTGTCTAGAAATGCTTAAAAACTTTTAGAATGCTTCTTCCTGTAAGTATAAATAGATTTGTAATAGCTGCTTCAAGTCTGACAGTGACCACATACCAACTTATTCACCCAATAAACTTCCAATCAGTGCAGTATTATTATCAATTATTTTGGGCTACGTACCATGACCAGATGTGAAGCTTTGAGTTGTCCCATGTCACTAGCACTAGCATTAGCACTGTGGTCATCTTCTGTAGAAAGTAGATGGGACTCTGCACTACTTGTAGTGGCTGCCAGTTCATCAATGGTAACACCGTAGTCTGTCTTTGGTCGGATCCTAAATCCATATTTTGAGGAAGGTGTCTTGTTCTTGGTTGGGCTGCTCCTACTGCTGCTGCTGCTTCCAAACACAGAGGAGCCTGAGAGTCTCCTTAGGGCTTCCAAGATCATTGTGGCACTGAGCCTCTTGTTATATCGCTGTCTTCAAGTTACAGAAATTTCAAAGTTATGACTGATGGTTGTTCCGAATCTTCAACATACGAAAGAAAGAAGAAATTGAACCAGTTTTTTGAATCATACTCTGAAGACTTCAGTTGTCTAGGAGTGCAAATGCACTGTATCACGCACAGCGTGCGTTTTGAATTCAAGTTCATGATGCTTTTTGCTTCTGGCAAATTATCTTTCTCCTCCAATCTCGCGGGGGGTTCCCCAAAAGAAAATTAAACTGGGGTAGCGCTCAAAACGTGACCTCTGACCTTTTATTGGAACCAGCTGGTCGTTTCTTGTTCGAGCAGCTGCTCTTTTTTTTTTAAGTGTTCTGTTTCTTTTTTGGTAAAAAACGAAGCGAGAGATGGAGCTAGACGTATTCTTTGGTGATTCAAGTCACAGAGAACTGGCTCATTTCGCGTATAGGAGGTCGGAGGGCTGGTTCATGGCTTACCAACAAAATGGGAGTGCGGCAAATGAGTCCAATGAGTCTTCTTGTAACCCTCTCCTGGATGACATCAATCTTCACGATGGAAGGATACCGCAGATACTGGGACTGTCTTTTGGAGTGTGGGTGGTAGGTCAAAATGAAAGTATGTGTATAAATTGAATCACTGGATAATTTGGTTAAAGTATGTAGTAAATGATTGTTTGGTAGGCCAAAAGCAGCAGGTAGGAATATTATGATAGAGATTCCAGGCCTTATCCTCAGCACACCCCAGCCAATACAGACACCTTATAAGCATTTTAATATTTATACATTGTTACCTCAGGAAGTGGTTCAACTACTCCATATGTTAAATCCTGTATGATCATTAGATAATTGCATTGTGTTAATCAAGGCGATGCATATGGATACCAGTAGGAGTCCAAAGTGTCCTGGTTGTGAGTAGTGGACCTGAACATTCTCTCTGTTGTTAGGTGGGCTTTCATCAGACATTTGGTCAGCTTGATTTGATCTTTGATTATTGGTCTGTGATTCACCATCAGATAGACTGGAATGTTCCTTAACAAGATCACAGTTGTCAGTGGACCAAGCTCCTCGTCCCTCTGTTTTGAGGTGTTTAATTGTGATAATTTTAATACTAAAATAAATTACTAATTGTCACCCTTTGTATAGACTCTTACCATTGTAGATGGAGTCCCAAAGTGCACAAAGTGTGTCAGTAGCATTGTCTATGAGCTGTAGACAATTTATTGTAGACATGCATATGCATAAGCTAGCTGTTATAATTTGAACACTGTTTTAGAGAGGTACCTGGCTTGGTTGGAAGAGAACTTCAATAGGAGTGCCATAGGTATAATTAGTCCCAAGAGAGAGATGAATCAGAAAGCCTCCTATAATGACCAAGAATCCACGAAGAAAGCGAAGGTTTTGGGGCCAATTGAAACAGATGGTAACATAAAGTCTTTTCCTAAATAAGCTCAAATACTTGGTCATTATATATTTTTTCCAAATGAAGCTCAAGTTGGGTAGATTCAATGTTAACTTGTAAGTACTATTAAAGGAATAAAATAAAGCATTAAGAGATAATCACTGCATAACAACATGTACACAACCTCCCCCCTCCCCCTCCCCCTCCCTCTAAATGGACCACAAAATTTTCAACACATGGATGCATGCATAAAATTGATATAGCTATAGGTATACCGTGACAATATTCAACTCATTGTGACTGTGCATGTAAATTAAACAACTCACTATATTGCAAGTGCTTTCAGTTTCTTGCCTCTTTTCAAAAGTGCAGGCCATGAATCGTACAGCCTCTTGATTAGTTCCAACTCTTGTAGACAGTAGTTATTGTGACATGCTGTACAACATTATGTTGTTACCATTAATGCTCGGTGATTGCACATGTGTAGTGAGGGTCCATGTTTTAGTTGACAAAAATATTTGATTTCGCATTTCCCTGTAGAATTTGAATACTATGGCCAGCTTGTCAAAAAGGAAACATCCCAGAATGTCAGTCTAATCTCAAATGTCTAATCCCAAATTGTCTAAATGTAAAAGTCCGAACCAAGGATAGAAAGAGTGACATGTGAAATAAACAGTACTGATGCAATAATAAAGTTAAAATAATATTATAGCTAAACAACCAAAAATGGCTAGGTCTAAAGTTCAAACCTGCTCAAATGCCTCAGGTATGCACCATGTAAATGAAGGCACCAAGGTGCATAACCCTTGGTGCGTACATATAATAATTATTATACTGAATCTTTTGATGGTATTTGATATATTATAGCAGTTTATTGTGTAGTCTAATATTATATTGTCTGTATAATGTAGTTGGATGAGTGTGTATCAATAAGCAGGTCTGCAGCTATGCTATGGGACTCGCTCAGGCTCGCCCCTCATGCTTGCCCCAAAATTTTAACAGGATAAATGGGTGTGGCCTCGAAGCTTAGCTCAGATNTTTTGGTGCATCTTGTACTACAGGACAAGACTTGTTTACCTTTGGAGGATTTGATGGAGAATTGTGTTATGGTGACCTCTATCGTTTAAGACCATCACAGAACTGTACATGGACTAAGCTCTGTACATCACTAGCCAAGAAGCATGGATCAGGAATAATAATTTTAAACTCAAAACTCCTTGTAATCTTTGGTGGTTATGGTCACTCTCCAATAGGCATCCAACCAGGAGCAGAGTTTACTAGAGATACACGATTCACTAGTAGTAGAGGTTGGACCAATGAGCTGCACTTCTTCGACCTTGATACTGGTACATATTGTTTCAGTATGTATGCATGTTATTATACAGTTTTAAGCTAAAGAAAAGTGTATGCCATCAGAAATAGTGACTGTACAATATCATTGCAGTGTGTGTGTGTGTGTGTGTGTGAGTGTACGTGTGTGTGTGTGTGTGTGTGTGTGTGTGTGTGTGTGTGTGTGTGTGTGTGTGTGTGTGTGTGTGTGTGTGTGTGTGTGTGTGTGTGTGAGTGTGTTTGTGTGTGTGTGTGTGTGTGTGTGTGTGTGTGTAAATTGACCTTTCTTTGTCTCTCCTTCAGGTATCTTGTCATCTCCTCAAGTGACTGGCTCCAGACCTCCTCCCTGTGCAAACTTCTCATTTACCAGTGTAAGTGCTAACAGGGCAGTGTTGTTTGGAGGAGGCCAGCCAGGACGTGGGCGTGTTGATGATGTGTATCTTTTCAACACTGACACAAAGGTAGGCTAAGATCTATTGGTTTCAATGCTACGTAATATAGTTATTGTAGTGTTACAGTGTATATACATAGCACTTTCCATACTCAGCATTGGACCAAAGTCAACAAGGTGGTGGGAGAGCCATGGCCAGTGGGAAGATCTTCACATGCTGCTTGTTGTCTAGACCATGGTGGGGAGCACCCCCAACTCCTGATAATTGGTGGAGTCAGAAGTGATAAGAGAGTACTATCTGATGCTTGGATGCTGGATCTGTTAACTATTAAATGGAAGAAGGTGAGGTGATGTATATTGTCAACATGACATGAAAATGTGATCATGTCAGACATCATATAGTTATACTTGAAGGAACTGTGTCAGTATAAGTTTGTTACTACATATCAAGAAACCTTACAATTCTAAGTGCACATTATGTGAGCTACTTAGAAAGGAAAACTTCATAAAATGTCAAAAAATGTCAAAATTTTTTGGTTTACTAACTGTTATCAAACATCACTTATAACATTTTATTGACAGTTCCTTTAATGAGTCAATTATTGTTGATTAATCAAAAATTAATGTTTACTACTATTGATCATTGTATACAGCTCACACTACATGATGGTCAAATGCAGCCAAGATTCTACCACTCTATCTCTGCCATCACTCTGGCACCAAGACTGATTGAGGTCATCATATTTGGAGGATGTCCAGAGTGGTCAAAGAATGCCAAGACAGCTGATGACTTTTCTAAGATAGCAGAGACAACCATTCTTAGGTTTGGTAAGAGTGAGTATAATATTGTTTGAATTATTGCATGATTTCAATTTTGTCCTCTCTCTCTCTCTCTTTCTCTCTTTCTCCTGCTGTAGAGTCCAGGGAGTGTCCCTCCACTAATGATGGTCCATCCACTAGGGAGTGGGTCCTGGTGGATGTGGCCAACAATAGCCAGAGAGGAACCACTGAGAGGCTTAGAGAGAAGTACTTGCTAATGGCCTCTAAAGTCAAAGTAAGGAGTAACCACTATTAGTTGTGGTTGAAGTGACATATCCATGATGATGAATATGATTAACTGTAGGTGGTGTATTGTGAGTAGTCTAGAAGTGGTTACTTTCTTTTGTTCCTCAGGAAATGGTCAACAGACAAGAGCCAGACAGACAATTCACTAGCCACACCTCCTCTGCTTTCAATCGTGCTGAGTTAGCATCAATGAGGGAAGCCCTACAAGCTCTAGAAGAGGAAAAGAGACTCCTCCACCAGAGACTGGAGGATACTGAGAAACGAGTCCAGACTGAGAAACAACAAGCTGAAATAGCAGGGACAAACATTCAACAGGTATAATAATAGTGTTACGTTGCACACATGTCCTGCAGTAACTACCTATGAATAGCTACTCTACAATAGTCAAATAATTATTACAGTGTGTAGTATACTGACAATTTTAACTTTCTCTTATACATATTAGGCTGAGAGAACTATCCAGTCTTTATGTCAGTCAGTGGAGGTTGCTGAAAGGAGAGCTGAAGAAGTTGGTGGTCAACTTCAAGAAGTAAATCTTTCACAATAGATATTCAAATTAGTTGTCGTTATGTGTATAGATTTTACTAAATAGAGACGTACATGTACTATAAGTCTGTTTAAGCAATCACAGTTCCTATCTATAATATTATTGTTGTCCATTGAGCAAATGCAATGTCGTTATAGTGTGTGTGTAAGCCTATGTTACATGTTTCCATAATCTTACATGTTTGGAATGCTTTCAATAATTCTTATATTCTTTATGCAACCACAGTCTTTATGACATGGTGTCACATAATTATTATGGTCATTTCTTATAGGTCACTCAAAGAGCCGATTCAGCTGAACAAAGATTAGTAGAATCAGAAGAGAGATCTAGAGCTGCTGAGGAGAGACTAAGAGAGATGACTCACCTCCTGGAAGAGGCCAACCAGAGAGCTGTAACTGCTGAGGCAGCAATACAAGACCTGGAGCATCAGCATTGGGTCATTATGAGAGATGAGATCATGTTTACTGAGAGAGAGCTGGGCCGAGGAGGATGGGGAGTGGTGAAAGTCGCCAAGTTTAGAGGAATTGACGTTGCAGGAAAGCAGTTATTTGAAGAAATTTCCCCATTTTATCGCCTCTCCTTCATTCGTGAGATGAACATGGCTGCTCGTATTCGCCATCCTAATCTGGTTCAGTTCATAGGGGCCACCCTGGATAATGAGCCCATCATTCTCACTGAGCTGATGTCCACTAGTTTCCGAGCTGTGTTGGAACAAGGTCCAATCACCCACGCTCAGATTGTCTCCATCAGTCTAGACGTGGCTAGAGCTCTCAACTACCTCCACCTGATGCAACCAGACCCCATAATCCATCGAGACATCAGCAGCGCCAATGTTCTTCTCAATCCCTTGTCCAACAATCAATGGAAGGCCAAAATCTCTGATTATGGTTCCGTCAACCTTATGCACCGGCTAAAAACAATAGGACCAGGCTCACCAGTCTATGCAGCCCCTGAAGCTAGGGACCCAGCTCAGCAATCTCCCAAGATGGACATCTTCAGTTTTGGAATCCTTTTGATAGAAATGCTGACAGATACATTTCCTGAAGCGGCCTCTCGCAATCATTTGATTGGTTCAATTGAGCATCGTGGTTTTGTTTCTCTCATCAGACGATGTTTGTCAGGAGAGAAGGACCATCGACCTAGTGCCAGTGACATCATCACAGAACTAGGGGAAATGTGAGAAGTAAGATTAGAAATAGCCTGAGTTACAGAATGCAGATTTTTGTTAGTTTTTTTTTTTTGCTCTCTTCACGCATAAGTTGCTACATGTATAATTTCATGCAAAGTAATGATCATTAAAATTCCATTCACTTGTAAATTATTGTATGTTACGTTTTTGTGCCTAAGTATGTATGCTATTTAGATCACCACTTCATATGTTTTCATTTTGTTTATTGAGTTTTTTTGAGTTTTTCTTGTAGTTTGGCAGTGTATACAGTTCGCGCGAAAAAAATCTTTGTGCGCATATTATGCTGTAAAAAGGGGTGGGGCAAATTAAATTAATCATGTGACCTAAAAAATTATATGGCGGCATTGGCAGCCTTGTTTCAGAGCAAACCAAAGCTCTATGAACCATCTCCACGGTTGGGGCACTTTGCAGGAGTACTTGGTGAAAAACTCTACATTTTTAGTGGCCGTACTGTGAGATACAGTAATACCTCCCAGAGCGGACAGTCCGAGAAGCCGACACACTCCCTAGAGAGGACAAAGTTCTAGTCACGGATTGAAAATACCATACTTATAGTACATTAGCAACCTCCAAGAAGTGAACACCTCTAAACTCCGGACAGCGGACATTATATTTGGTCCCGAAGCGTTCTTTCAACGTGTTTTTACCTCCAAATAGCGCACACTCCAGAAACCACACCTAGATCAAGCAGCCACTCCCCAAACCTGTTCTAATTAAATGCATGCACTATAGCAAAGTAATTTTAAAACTTCTGCTGAGCGCTAGTGCTCCTGTCTAGTCCTCAAGGGGTAGTCACTCCCACTCCGTGTATGGTTCCGTTTGCGACCGGAATCAAGAATCTTGATCCACTAAAAGTCGCCTTGATCGCTTGATCTACAGTAAAAATTGTCCTTGATCCTTTGATCGAAGTCAAACCTAGCGCTTGATCACTGAACTTTGACCCTCAGGCAGTTGCACGTGCAAAACGAGCGTAACTAACTACAGTTTGAGAAGGAACTGCTACAAGTGAATTCAATGCTGGTACTAGGTGTACACTGGAGTAAAAGTGTCATCTGCACCAATCCAGACTGGCAAATCGAACTCTCTCACTTTTACGAGCAGAGCTCGCTCTAACCAGCTAACCGTATATACATTTCTATTTAGACGAAAAAAAATTGAAATTGCACAGTCTAGCTATTACGTCATAATAGTCGCGGCATTCTTGATCTTGATCGAGTTTCGACCACAAAGCAAGCTTGATCGCTTGATTCTTGTTGAAAATCTGCTTTGATTTCTTGATTCCATCTTGATCCCGGTCGCAAACGGAACCATACGCAGAGTGGGAGTGACTACCCCTTGAGTCCTTGACGGTTGCTTTAAAGTTCTCAAGTTTAACCATAGATAATAGAATATTGATGCTATTTAAAGTTTAGTTAATGCCTATAGTGAGTCCTTGTCAAAGAATACTCAGAGTCACTGTCTACTAGACCAGTCCAGATGACTTGAGTGAGTCAATAACTTGCTTCACTTTATCAATAAATGCTTTCGGTCCATAAAAACTCAGGAGTATTAAGGACTGGGTCCAGCAAAAATTATAGTAGTATTGCACACAAACATACACTTGAAAACTGACTCTGGAACAACACCATTAACTCAAGCACCAATTATATGAAAGAGTAACTCAGGCTCTAATAAGCCTGTGATGCTAATAATTACCCCCACCCACTAATTATAAAATGGGTGGGGCTACGCAAGTTCGACCACTTTAAAACATAAAAGCAAAAACCAGTAATGTTAGATCACTGCTAGCTTCAAAATTTTATGTCCCTATGCTTTTAATCACAACAAAGAACAAACTCACCCTAGCGCTTTTCCAGACAACGTCCAATCATAGATAATACATACGCCTCGTGGATATGAAACATTTCCGTAATTCAAATTTTCGCGTGTTTAATTCCTAAACTCCAAATAAACGGAAATAGATTACAGTTTTCCGTATACCGCCCTCCTCTAAAGGTCATGACCTTACACAAATCTGTATGCGAGTCTGTATGAGTTGAGAACTGACTAGTGAAAGATGATGGCACACGTTGAAGAGTTAGACTACGAGCAAGGTGTAGTTAGTTCTTCCAGTAGGGAAAGTGTGTCAGGATCCAGTAGTTGTAATGATGACAGCTTTGTGGAGAAATTTGTTGACAATGAAGATGGTGATCAAGAGATGATACTGGTTCATTCAACCACGGTAGGTGAATCATAGTCGTTGAGAAAGTTTAATATGTACCATTTTTTCATCCAATCACAGACTGTTGACACAAATGACTCTGAAATACCAAATTCATGCTGTAGCCCTGCAATTGAGAGTGACCTTGGGTACCAAGGATTTTTTAAGAAATGTGTCGCAAGTTTGAAGCAAGAAAGGATAATCCAGCATTCCCCCAGAGGGAAAAGAATGCAGAGCATGCTACAGTGTTTGGAGTCAATGGACAATGATCATCTGACCCACATTTCCATATACTTGATTGACAAGACCAATCAATGTATTGCTGGATCAAGCAAGCACAAGTTGCCAACAGTTGCTCAAGGCCACATGTGGTAATCCTTTCACAAATTGAGATGTGATGCTCAAACACACACTGTGTGGAGCATATTTGTCTCAAAGGCCTTTGATGACCAGTCAGTGTGCAAGGAGTCTCAGTTTGTACTCCAATTAATAATGGACAGAACACTTAAGAAACTATTAGAAAACAAAGCATACGCAAAGAGAGCCCATGAAGAGAGTAGAAGAGTCAGACCCCTCACCAGCCTAGAGAGCAATGCAATACGCTACATGGCAGGATATGTAGCCATCACACTCTTGAAAAGGTATCGAAAGCCTGTGAAGCACCTTGAACTGAAGAAGAAGTACAAGTTCTTCGTAGATGTGCTCACACACATGAAAGCCACAGACATCCCTGGTGAAGTAGATACTGTGTATGATTATACACGTATTTGGTCCGAACAAATTGACCGGGAAGGTTTATATCAATCAATGACAAGGTATGCAATTGATAGGTCTACATTAATGATGGGAAATGATATTAAATGTAACTCCCCTTATAGGTCTTCCTTTTGTTTGAAGCCATCGAGTTGATTGTGAGACGCTACTTCAATGTCACTACAGTCAACACAGTAGGAGCTGATAATCTCAAAAAAGAAAGCATTAGATGATGTCCTTCCATCTGACACTGTATTAGAGAGATGGGAATGTGTGTCAGGAAATATTCCTCAAGGGTTTGAGAAGTACAGTGTATTACTACTCCAGTCTGTAGCCGAGCTGTGGATGAACACTCGTGGCCACTCATTTGCTCAAGGTTGGACAATGAATTTTGAACCCCATTACAAGAAGGGGACAAGGAAGACTTTGAAACCATTAAGAGAAAACTCCTGAAACTTGTAACTACTATTGTTGTCATTAGAATTGTTAATAGAAATGCACATAATATTGTTTTGCTATGCAACATCACTTAATTCTAGGTCTCTTTCGGAGAGGCTTAGAAACAGTTTCCAAGTTCACTTGTTCTGTACTTGCACCAACATTCATTGTTTTTAAATCTTTGTAAATTGATCTTTGCTGGAGGAGGGTGTCAGCATTAAATGGGACTTGGTAGGCTGTTGGATTGTCACAGCTGCCACCACGATGTCTCTGTCTTGAGAAGTAGCATTCCAGGGGGTCCTGGGAAAATACTTCGCTCAATAGGTAGCTAACACCAGCTGTTTTAAGTAGCTCTGGCCCAAGTTCTGTAAATGACATCACTGTATGCATAGGGTACAACAGCATTGTAAATTCAAAACCTTCTAAGTTGTGCATGCATGATCTAGACAACTACCTGTGATTCTTATCCCAAGGCGTGTTTCACGGCTCAAGCACAACTTCTCTTGGCCTTTCTTGTTCAGCTCTGTCTCATTGGCAATCTCTGTCTCCCAGTCATCCAAATACTTCAGTAGATCTTTCCTCAACCACTGTTATAGTATGATCATAAATCAGGGTTCTCACCAGAAAAAAAATTAAGGAGGGTGGGAAGTTTGAAAAATGCACACATACGGTGACACTTGCAGTAGTCTTGGCCCGCTCTTGTTTTACAGTGTTATAATGTTTATAAAGTTTCAATATCAATAAATGTGACATTTATTTTACATGAATGTACAGTAACAATATCTTTCACATAATTATTATTAAACTTTAAGACGTCTATTTCTAACTAAAGACCACTGTGTTGCTGCATTGTTAAAATCAAAATCATCAATGTCTGGACCTTCAACAGATATTCTCATAAGAAAATCCAATGTCTGCACTTTCAACCTGTTTCTCAAAACTGTTTTAATTCTTTTTACTGCTGAAAAACCCCTTTCACATTCCGCTGTCGACACAGGAATAGTAAGAGCAATAGTTGCTAGTTGCTTGGCTTGTGGTAGCATCAGTGCAAGAGAAGTATCCTTAATGACCATTTCCAAAACTTCTCTTGTACAGAGGCTCTTGAATGCACATGTGAGCAGTTGCTTTAAGTAAATCCACTCTTGTTGGAGTCTAGAAGCATCCAGTTTAAGAAAATTTCCAAAATGTTCCACAAGAACCTGTAGCTGCTCCTCTCCATAGCTAAGATAGTTGTCACTACTTGATTCTGGTATTCGT
Organism: Tethya wilhelma; assembly: GCA_964030475.1. Lineage (NCBI taxonomy): Eukaryota > Metazoa > Porifera > Demospongiae > Tethyida > Tethyidae > Tethya > Tethya wilhelma. Next base: position 72,805 of record CAXIPT010000019.1, read on the forward strand.
TTAGGGTTAAAGAGACTAAAGGCTGAGATAATTGTCATATCTGGAAAACGATTGTTAATGTTTTCCACTAATTTGTCAATGTATGCTACTTTGACATTTCTTCTGAATTGCTCTGGATCACTGTCTTTAACAGAAATTCGAAAGTCAGCTAGGTCTTCTTTTAACACTGTATCAAGCTTCCGCATGTACACCCCATCATTAGATTTCAGAGCTTGTAGCACTTCAATAGTGTTAGTGACATGCACTTGAATAGCACTGAAGTCAACATCACGTTCTTGAAAAACAAGGCTCAATCGACTGAGGTGAGGTAGAATATCACTCATAAGATATACTGACGCTACAAAATAAAAGCTTCTAACAACATGAACAAGTCCAAGGGCAATTGCATCCCCTTTTTCTTCAGCTTCCCTCTCCAAATCTGTTATCAGTGATGGTAAAATTCTACGGATAGTTGTAACTGCTTGATCATGCGAGAGCCAACGAGTATCACCTGCTACTTTCGTCTTCAGAATTGGATCATCAAGTAGCTCCTGTACTGCTTGAAGGGAGGCAGAACGAACGGCACTGTTGTGATAGTAGTAGAATAGCTGTGACAAGTAATTCTTAAATTTTTTGAGATATGGAATAGCATCAGAAGCTTGCCCAGCGGCTAGAGCCAACCTATGTGCTATACAGTGGACAGAGATCAACACACTGTTGTGAGACTTCAGTCTGGTGGCTACTCCATTCCTACATCCTACCATGACTGCAGCACCATCGCTTCCAAAACCAATTACTTTTGACAGATTAATGTTAGCCGTTTGACATATAGACAACAATGTACTTTCAATTGTATCTGCAGTACCATCTTGTAGATTCTGAATTTTTAAGTAGCGCACTTTCAATTCTCCATCTACCACATATCGAACATATACAATCAGTTGTTTAGTAATGCTTACATCAGTAGTTTCATCACACATAAGACTAACATAGTCACTTCGCTGTATTTCATCGCCAGTAGCTTGCTCTATGCACTGAGACAAAACCTTTACAAATTCAAACATTGATTCTTGAGAAGTGTACTTAGCGTTGTCCCCCTGATTAAGTTCTTTCATGTAAGTACTACCAAGAGAAATACCTAACTGTATCAGTGATTCAAAACTTGTAGTATGAGCAATTTCACGCTTGGCAAGCCAGTACATACATTTCAACGCACCAATCAAAGCTTTTCTCTGAACAGTTCGGATTGTTTCAAATGATTGGGCAATCCCTCCACGAAGTCTTGCTTGAACAGCTTCTTGTTCAGCTTTAACAGCTTGATCATGAGCCTTGCTTCGTGAATGATCCAATATAGAGTCTCTTCGAAGTGAGACACAAGGGACAGTTATCCAGGTTCCATTTCTATTACAAATTTCTCTTGCCCATTTTTGGCAGAGCGAACAGAACATCCCACGATCAGCAACATAAACAACAAAAGGAAAGTCCTTGGACCATTTTGCATCAAACCCAGACAGCCTATGCTTTTTGTTACTAGAATTAGCAGTTAAACTACCACAATGAACTCTTTTAGCCATATTCAGTAGTACAAAAAACTTCTATTGGCCCAAGTTGGCCAGCTGGCAAAAACACTGCCACGTGGTTGATAATTAGATTACTCTACTGAGCATGTGCCAAATTTTTCCATTTAAAGCACATGCTTGCATAAAAATCATACTAGCTAACTGCTAAGTTTATAAGCAGGGCGGTCCACCCTGCTTAAACCTTCTGGCGAGTTCCCTGATAAATGTATAAATATTATGACGTTATAATTTATAATCTATTATACCTCAAAACGTTTATCTTTCTCTGTCCTGTAAGGAGCTACGCTCTCTTTTCTCTGAAATATGTAGGCCTTGGGTGATTTCACATTGAGGTAGTCAAAGAAACGATCCACCATTCTAATGAAAAGACGAGTTTGCTCTGTCTCCTTGTCATCCAAAAATTCCAGTGCACTGGCTACACTTTCACTCATCACCTGTATTTAAAAAATTACAGTGATAATCATTTTTAATTGATACTTACTTGGGCGGCCAAGTAGACTCTCATTCGAGTATATGAAGTCAACCACACGTGGTCTCTCGTCAACTTGTGACACATGAGGACACCTGGTGTTGTTTCATTTGTCTCACTCTTGAAGAGACGTTCAATCCACTCCCAACTTATGTCCTGGCCTCCTTTCTGTATAATTATGACATTCATGGTGGATATTCTAATAATAAATTATAAATCTGTATACCTTCAGGGTACGACTACGGGAGTGAGCATGTGAATTGCTGAAACAATTCGTTGCAGTTTTCAGCAAATGTGGTGCATCACAGAAAAAACGCATCTGAGATCCTCTTCGAAAAGGATTTGCTGTTTTGTAAGGTACAGAGCCCTTCTCATCTGTCAGCTGTGAAAGACGGTAAAACCGTCTATTGGGTTTTGCACCGTCACTGGTAAGGGAGACGACAGGAATATCAAAAAGCTCAAGAGCCTCTGTCACTTCCCAAACAATTGGGAAGATCTTTTCTCCTATACAATGAGACAGATAATCATTACATTTACTTTTACTATTAAATTTCACACACACACACACACACACACACACACACACACACACACACACAGAGAGAGAGAGAGAGAGAGAGAGAATCTCTTACCTTTCAGATTGAGACTGAAGTAGTGTGCAACAGGAACACTCAATGATGGCTTCCAGACAGCCCTTGCCATAAGGACAAAAACTTGAGAAGCGAGCTTCTTCTCAGGCTCCAGTTTCCACATACCACTCTTTCAATGTCTTCATCGACGCTGCCAAGATCAACGAATCCAACCAGACTTCCAGAGAGTTTGCTGAAGACCAGCCCACTCTTAATCTTCATCTCATCCATACTAAAAGCACATTGATGTTGGTGAGCTGGAAGAGATTCTGTGACCAAGGTGTGGAATTCTTGGACATACTCAAACTGGACACCACTTCGAGATGAATCTTTGGACCAGTGAGTGTAATCGTGAAGTGTTCTCTCAGAGGGCAGATGGATTAGACCACTCTCACGAACGGCTCGGTAGGCAGAAGTAGACATATACTTCAGATTCAAGGCAAATCGGAGTACTAGTGGATGCCACCTCATAGAGCGTTTGTTCCTCAACTGATTGAACTCCTTCTGTTGATTCCAAAAAATTCTCTGAGCTGAGTTTTCTGGAAACTCCTTTTCAACGATTGGTGAGACTTCAGCAAAGACTCAGACTCATCAGAGGGCTGGCTTTTCTGTTCAATTAGTTGCTTGACCTTCACTTCTAGCCGCTTTCTTTGGCACTTCGACACCTTCAATTGTTCGTGAAGGTTTTTCATCCGCTCTGATTTTTCGGATGAGGTCAGATGGATGTAATTAGTATGGCTGCTTGCTGCGGTCCTGCTTGAGGGATCACTACGAGAGGTTCTGGAGACTGCCGAGCGGAGTGTAGGTCGGAACGACTGGCAAGACTGACAACGGACAGGATAGCGGCTGACTTTTTGACAAATAATGTCCCACAATCAACTCTCCTCACTGAACTTGAGTGACTATCCCCATTCCTATCAACCACTGGTGTTTCGTCAATATATGCAGTGATAGTGTCTCTGTCTTCATAGTACCACCTCTCCTTTCACAGAGGGTGACAAAGCGCTCATCTGGATTGCCTGGACAGAGTGCTGCACGGTGGATAGAGTAGAGGAGATCCTTCACTTGGTCAGGAGACGATATGACTGTAGGGAAGGCTGAATACAACTTGTAGGCACTTCTTTTCCATATGCATGGACACTCCAGGTCAAGTCAGAGCGAAGTAGAATTGATAATACTGACTCACGAAATCCACCTACACCAATCTCCATCTTGTTCCATTGAAGCCCATTGTCATCACTATCACTAAACAGTACCCACTGATCAGGAACAGTGATGCTAGCCATGTCTTCTTTGAGATCACCCAATGTCAAGTGTACAGTAGGTGCAGCGGGTGGTGTCGTTTCCTTGTGAATGTTCATTTCAATATTCTCCTTGTTTGTTTCCTGATGTTTCTCTTCTCTTCATTTTTGTTGCTGTTTTCATTCATCGTTTTTGTATCTAAAGAAGCGTTTCCTTGCTCCTTTTTTCCTTCGCTTATGATGACCTCTTCCACTGTTTTCCATCTAAATGGGCACACCAATTTGAATAATTACAGTTTGTAGATCTTAGTAACATAATGGTACTCTTGGATGATTCTACATAAATCTAATACCGTATGTGCCAAGGTAGGTGACACTTCACTCCCCTCCTAAACCTAAATCAAAGCTAACATCACTTCAAAGACATTGTCTACAAAATATTTATCAATAGCCCAATGCTATTATCCACAGGAAAATCACATACATGTACTCATTTCAAGACTAATCTCACACTAACTAAAGGCCTAGCTCCGTGTGAAAACAAGCCTAGTTTAGTCTTTGCAAAGACAGATTCTCGCTCTATTTTTATCTTACACAAAGTCTTACAACACCATACTACTAAAACCCGTCCAGTTTAATGACCTAGGCCCAATGATTACTCAATAAAACTCACACAAGTACAAGTGGAACTACAGATACCCCCGCAGAAGTGCAAACGAACTACTGATTATTGTAAACCAGATATAACAGAAATGCCATTGAGTACTACTATTTACAAAAGAAACTTATCAATACACTGTTAACTGCCGTACCTTTTCGATTTGGGCCAAACAAAAGTAACTCTTGACTCTCGGAATCTTACTTGCAGCTGCCACCTTCGCGCTAAAGCTCCGAGTTGAGTACGGAATCTAAAATTTCCGTAATTTATCCGTAAAATGCGCCCGTTTCATATCCACGAGGCGTATGTATTATCTATGATTTGATTTTCAAGTAGCTAATGAATTATTCATGAGTATAGAAATTAATGGCTGCCATACGGAGAAGGCGCTTTTCGTTTTGTATCTAGCGACTTAGCTAGAGAGACGAATAACCGATGCCAAAAGCGGTTGAAGACAAAGAAACCAAGTTTATTCGTTCAAGAATAAGCTCCTGAAAGTAAGTGTTCTCAGAGAAAAATGAGCGCAAGATAGAAGAATAAGAAGAAGATGGAGAAAATTGGAGGTTTGGCATATTTTTGTTTGGTACTTTAGCGATGGTTTTAGGCCATGTTTTTAGAAAGAGAAAGAGCTAAATAGTAGCTTAAGAAGCCTTTTTGTGCCAAGCGCTCAGTTTTTGCAGAGTTATTTGCGTGAATATTTGTATTGCGCTAATGGGGCATTCGTGCCATTCCTATGTACCCAGTACTACCGTACTGGGAATTACATTTCTAATGTTTTTTATACTTGTACACTGTTACTGAAAACACAATTATTCTAGAACCATTTACGACAATAGTTGAGAGAAAATGAAGTAGTCATGTGCCCGAAATTGAGACATGCCTTGTAAATGTTCCAATACTTTTAAGCACTGCCATTCCTATTTTTTGAAATTTTGCTACTTGTTCCCAGTACGGTAATACTGGGTCCATAGGAATGGCACGGATGGCCCATTAGCGCATACAAATACAAGTACGAAAAACATTAGAAATGTAATGCAAACATAGAAATGGCCAAATTATAAAAAAATTGAGCAAACAAGATAGGAATTGTTGTCAGATTGAGCGAGGAGTTCATTTCAGTGTGTCACCTATGTTCATATACCTATTGAGCTCAATGACATTGTAGACACAGGAAACCACTCCTATCTTGTTTAATCACTTTTTTACGATTTGGCCACACCAATGTTTGCATTACAATTCTAATATTTTTTTTACTTGTTTGTTCTAATTTTTTGAATAAATGTTATGATATCACTGGAATACGGGTAATTCCATGCCAAATCAACACGAAAAAATGAGCACCCTCACAGAATTCAACAAAACTTGAGGTATACATACCTTACCACAAGTTATTAAACCACACCTAATTTGGGTATCATATGTTGTATGGTTTCTCACTTATAAGCCTCTGAAATTGACCATTTTTCAATGACGTTGACCCATTTATTAGCAAATAACTAATGCTCTGATGGTTTTCAGCTATCGAGGCTGGTACCATTGTACTCGGCATGAAATTTCGCTTCAGATGATACATTTGAAGTGGACGGTCACTCGTTAGCAGGTCAAAGGTCATTTTTTGAAGACGTAATTTAGCATCACTCAAAAACGGCCGCTTTTTTTCCGGTAATTTCACATTTATGTGATCTGTAAAAATTGTTCTTTATGTTGTACAAGTTTCGTGATGGGATCTAAATGGGATCAGAAGATACAGACCTATACATGCACCTCGCTACATCATTTGCAAATGAAAAATACTAATAAATAGAAATACTGCACTCAGGTGTATGTATAGGCTTGTATCTTCTGATCTCATTTAGATCCCATCATAACTGGCACTTTGCCTACAAAAGCCGAAAACAAAAACATACACAATTATATTGTTACATAACACAAATGAGACGGATCCAGGATTTCAAGATTACTTGGGTGTAAAAGCGTGCTGAAAATTTTTCGGGCCACACCCACTAATAAATGTAGCTCCACCCCAAAATGTTGCCAGTCATGCCAATTAGTTCAAAGAACACCGTTAGCAGTGATTTCTCAGCAAGGTAAGTATCCATGTAGCCATCCAGTCTTTGAGGCTGGCGCTAAAACGCTAGATTTTTTTCTGTCTATAAACTAAGCAGTAGCCGAGCATGAGTACCAAACAAAAATATGCCAAACCTCCAATTTTCTCCATCTTCTTCTTATTCTTCTATCTTGCGCTCATTTTTCTCTGAGAACACTTACTATGGGCTGGTCACTGTGACAGAGTCTAGTCATAGCTAGAGCAAGAATTGGTTGAATAGGGTACAATTTTATACATTTTTTCCAAATTCGTTAGCTAATGTAAACGGAAAAATATTATCTAAAATAATCAAACACACTCACAGGGTGATTAGAATGCTTCCTACAGCTCAGAGAAAACAAACTAACTAACCAAACACACTCACAGGATGATCAGAGTGATTTTCATAGCTAGGAGCTGGTCACTGTAACAGTCTATAGAATACTATAGGGTACAATTTTATACATTTTTTCCAAATTCGTTAACCAAACCACACTCACAGGGTGATCATAATGTTTCCTATAGCTCAGAGAGAGGCTGGTCACTACGTCTGGTCATAGGTAGTTAGAGCAAAAGTAGGGTACATTCCAGTAGCACATTTTCTTTAATGTGCATTTAATGCTTGAAAGGAAACTTGTAAGGCTATGAATGGTCAAAGTGAAGTTGTTTATAATGGGGCAATTCATGAAAATGAAGTTGAACCTCGGCAGTGCTGGAAGTTGGCAGTTGCTATTACAAAGTTGAGGGATGACTGCACTATATTCAGCTTCAAAGAATCGTGGTTATGCATTGCTACACAGGCCAAAGTTATACCATGGTAAGTTAAGGCCAAGAGAGATAGAAGCTACTCATCCGTCACCAGGAGGCGCCAAGAGTTCTTGTTCAATTCAGCGTCCCTGCCCTGCCCTGCCCCCTTGCTATGCGGCCGATGCGGCCGGATTTTTCCTTTTTCCGATTGCGTTCATGGTTTTCCTTTTTTGGACGTTTAACCAGAGGTTAAACAACGTTAACCTATAACGGATGCGCTTGCCCAGCTATTACCAGTCATGGTCGGTGGGGTGGGATGGGGTATGCCGTAGGCGGAGGCATTATGCCATGTGGTTGAGATTGCCACGTGAGCATTACGCAATGCCACGAGGTCAGTTGCCTTGCTAGTTGGTTTTTGCTCACAGTGATATCTGTATGCAGCATCTTCAGTTTATTCAGCCTTCTGCTTTAAAACGGCACTAAAAGGGGCAGTCGAAGGCCTAAGGATAACACTGATGGCATCCGTGTAATGGTGTCAGAACACTGAAGCCTCACGGGAGCTCATGGAGCTCCATGACAATTCACCACCACCGACCAGAACTTGAGATGGTTTAGTGCTTAGCGTCAAGCCATGACTGATTCATCCCGTATGGCCCGACATTGCCAACTCTCCAAGAGGGAATTGCCAAGCCAGTAGCCAAAACCTAGCGTTGCAAGGTGAGCGGAAGTCGCAAGGTGAGCGGAAGTTGCCAAAAATAGTTAATTAATGTCGAATTAGTAATTATAAGTTGGACCTCTTAGTTACATCTTGGGGTGTGGCTTTGGTGAAATTGAGTCACCGCCGCCGTATACAGACTAGCAGTGGTTGTCTATCAGAGTAGTGTTCAAATCAAGCAGCATGCTGCCACTGACCGTGCTGACCGGAATGCCGTTTGCTAGCCTATAGTGCATATTTATGTACACACCCCTAATTTGCTGTTAAAAGGGTCTGCGGGGGCAAAAGTGCACATCACTATATATAATGGGGCCGTGCTAGAGAATATGCCCTCACAGGCATGGGCAGAAATGGAGTGACATATGAATTATTAATGAGCCTACATGCATGCATCAGGTAGCTACTAGTAAGTAGTTATTTAAGTACAAAAACTGGGATACTGAATGCATATGTTAGTCTTCAGATTGCAGAACATGACACTCTAGAAGAATTGGTGTCCTAAATACTACCAATTCAACCTTAGTTCCAGGGCAACCTATAGCAAGCTCTTCAAGTCCGGGAGGCTAGCAGTTGTTCCGAAATGGCAAAATGTTGAGCATATCACAATCATGATCACACTGCAGTAAGGCTCCCGCACTTAGAACAGGAAATACTCATAATTTATTGGAATATTTAGCTTTTGATTGCAATTATGCAAATTTGTGCCTAAGGTTATCAAACAGGAAGCTGCCAATTAGGCATGTATTTTTCTGTAGCACACATGCACGCAGCTGTAGGCATGTCATGATCTGTACTACATTTTCTAGCCAGGCTTAAGTTCCTTAAGTTTTGCCCACCCTGCCATTGTTACAATTATAGGCTTGTACTTTTCTGTAGCACAGCTGCATGTCAATTCTAGCTATGCCGAAGTTAGTGAAGTTTGGCTCGCTTGGCCATTGTTGCATTACAATTTGCCTAATAGCAAATTTGGCAGTACTTTTATGTTTATACGGCATAGGTGCATATATACAACTTCTAGCCATGCTGTAGTTAGCGAAGTTTTGCTTACTCTGTCATTGTTGTATTACAAATTTGCGTATTAATGAGAGAAAAATTTTGCTGTACTTTAAATTAATGTAGCACAGCCGCATATACAATTTCTAGCCATCCTGAAGCTTGTGGGGTTTTGCTTGCTCTGTCATAATAATTATTGTTGTATTACAAAATTTGTGTATTAATGTAAAGAAAAATTTGCTGTACTTTTATATAGCACATGCACCTGCATTATATAATTTCTAGCCTAACTTTGCCATTGTTGTATTACAAAAAGTTGCGTAGGTAAATTTGGCTTGTACCTTTGTGTAGCACAGCTGCAGATCACTATAATATTATTATAATTCTAGCCATGCTGAAGTTAGAAAAATTTTGTTTGCTCTATCATGGTTGTATTATACACAAATCACATAATAATAAGAGGAAAAGTTCACTTGTCTTTAAGTAACTTGGCACAGCAGCAGGTCATCATATCACAATTTCTAGCCATGCGTAAGTTTAACTTAATTAGTAAAGTTTGCTTGCTTTGCCATTGGTGTATTACAAATTTGCGTATTAATAAGAGGCCGTACTTCTATATGTAGTACAGCTGTTTATGTATAGAATTTCTAGCCATGCTGAAAGTAGTGACAGAAGTTTTGCTTGCTCCGCCATGGTTGTATTTCAAAAAATTACGTATTGGTGGGAGGCAAATGCGGCTTGTACTTTTAATATGTAGCACAGCTGCATGCAGGTCACCGTATCAGGTCGCCGCCATGCAGGCTGAAGTTAGTGAAGTTTTACTTGCCCTGCCATTGTTGTATTGCAAAATTGCACATTAACGGGAGGCAAATTAACTTGTACTTTATGTAGCACAGCTACAGGTCACTGTATTACAATTTCTAGCCATGCTGAAGTTAGCAAAGTTTTGCTTGCTCTGTCATTGTCGTATTATATACAGAAGTGGCGTATTAAGGGAAGGAAAGGAAAAAAAAGAAAAAAAAAAAATTTGCTGTTCTTTCGAGGTAACACAGCTGCATATACCATCCCTAGCCATGCTGAAGTTAGTGAAGTTTTGCTTGCTCTGTCATTGTTGGATTACAAATTTGCGTATTAATGAGAGGCAAAATCTTGCTGTACTTTTACGTAGCACAGCTGCATATAATTTCTAGCCTTGTGAAGTTTGGCTTGCTCTGTCAAAATGATTATGGTTTTATTACAAAATTTGCCTATCAATGAGAGGCAATCTTTGCTGTACGTTATATAGCACAGCTGCATTATACTTTTCTAGCCATGCTGAAGTTAGTGAAGTTTTGCTTGCTTTGCCATTGTTGTATTACAAAAAATTTGCGTATTACTGAGTGGTAAGTTTGGCTTGTACCTTATGTAGCACAGCCGCTGTATTACAATTGCTAGTATATTATAGCTATGCTGATGTTAATGAAGTTTTGTTGGCCCTGCCATTGTTCTATTACAAAAGTTGTGTATTAATGAGAGGCAAATTAATTTGCTGTTCTTTTGTGTGACACTGCATATGCAATTTTGGCCTTGCTGAAATTAGTCAAGCTTTGCTTGCTCCGCCATTATATTGTTGTATTCCGAAAAATTTGCATATTAATAAGTTGTAAATTAGGCTTGTACTTAGGTAGCACAGCTTCAGGTATTATGATTTCTATAACCATGCTGATGTTAGTATAAAGTTCTGTTGGCTCTGCCATTGTTCGATTACAAAAACACGGCTGCATATAACCATGCTGAAGTAAGCTTTGGTTGCTCAGTCATTGTTGTTATACAAAATTGGCATATATTATTGAGAGGCAAATTCGGCTGGTACCTTGCATGTATACAGCATAACCGCAGATCACTGTACTACAATTCCTAGCAATGCTGAATTTGGTGAAGTTTTACCGACTCGGCCATTGTTTATTAAAGAGATGCAAATGAGGCTTGTATTCTAATTTATGTAGCGCAACTGCATGCATGTCGCAGTTTGTATTATAATTTCTAGCCGAGCTGAAGTTAGTGAAATTGCTTGCGCTGCATACATCACGTATTAATGAGGGGCAAATTAGGTTTGTGCTTCAATAATATGTAGCATAGCTGCATGTCACATTCTGTACTATATTCCTAGCTATGGCAAGTACAGGACACAACCACACTAGTTGGTTGTGTCCAGCCGGTAAAATAGGTTATATACGTCAAATACAGGCAGGGTTGACAAGAAAAAGGGAGGGCTCTTCCACTCGAGTCCCCCCCCCCTGGTAACCTTTAGATTAATTTGGGGGAGAACTAACCAATTACCCGAGGTACACTGTTAGAAATAAGGTGTCCATCAACACCCCAATATTGACCGAAAAATTTTTCGGGGTGTTACCTAACACTCCAGTGTTGTACAACACCTATTCTGCGTTGAACAACACCCATGGGTGTTTATCAAAACCTTTCGTAAAATAACACTTCATACTCATATTTAATACATCTTAGCATCATAACAACACTCAGAAATGGCTATATGCAACTTAGAACCATCTAATAGTGCCAAATCACTGACTTTTAAACAGGCTAATTTATATTCAATAAAAATGACATCATTACTGAGCATGCTCAGTAGCGCAATTTTGAACTTAGAGTGAGCAGCTGTAAATTTTGTCTTGTGAGAAGATGCTGAGTTCTTCAACAAAACCCTGAAAGGATGACTTCTAGGCAGGAAAAACTGAAAAGGAGAGAGTTAAACTTGTCAAGAATTCAATTTGGAGTGCTTGAGGTAAGAAAAGTTGATGTTTTACAGTCTAACTGAGCTGTACTAACTGGGCTGATATTTATTTTTTCAGCGCCGTTGATGAGTCATTGGAAAAGCTACAATACCCCCAAATATGACTTCCAGATAGCATAAACAGATGGCTGCAACCTAGATAAACTCAAAATTTGAGGTAAGAACAGCTAGATAAGGCGTACTATTATAAGCTGTATGGTTGATAACAAATCGTGAACTTTGAACCCTTGTAGATCAGCGCGCTAAGCCTGATCCTGTGAGAGAAAGGCTTACTTGGTCTTAGGAACAGTGATGGCAGTTGTGGTGAAATGAAGAGTATGCACAAAAGCCTGAACTGCACTCTTTCATTATGATAAAGAGACTGATGGTAAGTGTAAGCATCATTACAGGTGTGTATATGTGTGGATAGCTACATATTATTAGCGTACAAATTAAACAGGGATGGGAAAAGCTAGCTATATGTACATGTTATGTAGCTATAATTATGTCAATTAGACAATAACGTCCTCGATCTATTACTGTACAGGTAGTCACAAGCAGCAACCGTGTCCCGGCTGGACATTTGTCAAGAAAGACTTGGACAGATCATAGAAACAATTTATGCTGTGTTTGAATTGAATTTTGTTCATGAAATTGATACATTAAAGGTGCTGTGTAGCTACAGAATGTTGGTAGCTGGGTGCTCAATAACAACACTGGAGTGTTATATAGCACATAAAAGAGTGCTACGTAACACTCCAGTGAATTTTGAGGGGTGCTCTATAACACTCCAGGGGTGCAAAACTTAAACATTACGCGGGACACCCCAAAAAGGTGTTAACTTACACCTTATTTCTAACAGTGTATACTCATTATAATTAACGGGAGCAGCCACAGTCGCTGTAGCCCGTGGAGCCTCCGAAACCGCAATTAAATACTCAGAGGATAAAAGAGCAATTGTTTTCAAACGTTATACATCAGAGACATATAATTATAGGCGTTTGTAAATCAATCGGGAAAATTGCAAACTAATATGCTTATACACCTGATTAAATCATCACTGTCAGCTTCTGTTAGGTCATGATACAAACTGAGAAAGGAGGGAGAGTATATAGCTCGGCTTCATAATTATAGTTAATTCGAAGGATATCAAGGTTACATATACAATAAGTATTATAATTGTTGGGGATCCATCACTCCGTGATACAATCTACTTTATGGAGGTGATCATTTGGGGGATCCCCAACACTTCTATGACTTTGCAATATATAATAATTATTATAGTCATAACCATGCAGCACAGCCGATAATCTGACTTACAGGCCTTGGCTGGGACTTGCGACCCAGCATAGCATAATGCCAGCTGCATCATATCAGTACAGCAGCAGTGCCAGCTGCATCATATCTACACTGCACCAGCTAAACTTGAATTAGGCCATGCAGCCACATGATACAGCAGCTAAATAATGCCAGCCACATGAGACAGCAGCTAAATGCCAGCCGCATGATACAGCAGCTAAATAATGCCAGCCGCATGATACAGCTATATAAGCAACATGCAGTATAGCCAGCATCCATGTATACCCGAGGAAAGCAGGCCGCTGAACTAAATCATATAGCTGCATCTGCAAATAAGTATACTCCTCGGGTATACTCTCCCTTAGCCTTGCATGTTTAATTAATACTGACCCCAGCCCTACCACCACCGACCAAAATACAACCAGTGAGATTGTCACTGGTGAACTTAGTTTACTAGTAGGCCTGCTCACTCCTTGACAGATGTTCTCAGGAGTGTATGGGTTAATGGCAGTTTATACGAAGTCAGCAATGCTATGACAATCAGACCACAAGCTTCTTTAGGTAAATTATTAGCATTAATCTCATTATATAATTCAAGAAGTAATACATGTTATAAACTGCTGATGTAACATTAACACTGATATTTCCAACAGCTGCCAGGTAGCTTTTCCTGGTCAACATTCCTGCTCTGCCTGCAAAAAATAACAGTTAGCATCAGTAAGAGCGCATGAATGTATACAGTGTCTGTGTGAACATAGTGTAGTGCATGTGCATTTAAACACCACTCCATGATCCAAGGAAAAATAGAGACACTGTACATTAGAAGCTCATAGCTACTGAACATTCAGAGAGTGCATGAAATATTGCAGAACTGTTGTGTGCGGTGTGTTGTTAGAATGCTTGGCCAATTGAGTATATGAGAGAATGTTCTAAAAGTCAATGGAGCTCTAGAATAAACTAAACATTAAGAATTCATGATGACAAACAGTGGTGGATCCAGGGGGGAATCCAAGAGTGCAAAGGAACCCCCCTTTCCTGGATTTTTCATTAATTTTTTTTTAACCATTCATAAGCTATTAGCACACTAAACAGTAAAAGCCCACACCAGTACTACACTTAATAACATAAAATGTTTACCTCAGGCTCAGATCAAGTGTTTTATAAGTAGTGGCGTAGCTGGCAACCATCGCAATTGTTCAGCTGCTAAAACATAAAGCAAAACTCTCGAAGACACCTTCCTTTTCTGTGGTCTTTGGTCAACGTACAAGAAAATGGGAAATCTCCAGACCAGGTTGTCACAATGTGGTCAAATTATGGTAAAAGAATTTCCCAAGTTCACGTGGGAGCTATATATAGCTATATAGCCAGTAACCATGGCCAAGAGAAAGAGGAAAGCATCAAATGTCAGGCCCATAACAGAATTTTTCCAAAAAAAAGCAAACCAGGTAAAACAATAGATTACTACTAGGGTGATGCAAAGCATCATGGGGGCGAGCCTGCATGAGTAGCTCTGTGGTCTCAAGGGTATACGCATGTGCATGTTATGTTGCATCTCATGATTCATGACTGCTGGAGCCTTGAGGTGTTTGAAGACGTAGATTCGGGAGAGCAGAGTTGAAGAACAAGCAAGAGCAGTCACTCCAATGGTGGCTATATGAGACAACTAAACCAGTACTGCTTGGTACCTCGTACACTTGCTGTATATAGGGGACTTTACTTGCAGACTCTTCTCACTCCGGGACCAACCAGTATAGCTAGGTCGTTAACTGTCAAGTATATAGGCATCTCCAGGTTGAGAGTCTCCTTTCCAGTTGCTATATATACATCAATAAGTTGATTCTGTTTTATATATCACAAGTAGTAAAAATTTTGTAAAAATAAGCAGTGTAGGAATGGGCAGTGCTGTAAAAAGTGATGGAACAAGGCAAGTCTGATTTCGGCACATGACTACTTCATTCTATCAGTCTAGATCTCCACATCTGACTGTTTTCTTCGTTGCCTTATTGGATCAATGATTCAAGCAATTACTTGGCTAAATTAGATGGAGTAAACTTTAGCCACAAAAAATTAATGAAGTAGTCATGTGCCGAAATCAGACTTGCCTTGTTCCATCACTTTTTACAGCACTGCCCATTCCTACACTGCTTATTTTTACAAAATTTTTACTACTTGTTCATTTACCTTTTTCAACACAAAAGGTGCTCAATTGCATGGAGACTAGTGAGTCTCTACAAAAAGCAAGAATTAAGTGCATGTGTAGGCAGCTACATCAGATGCGCATGCGCATTAGATACAGTTAAACCGCGTGGTCTTTTGACGACCTTTACCTACAAAAATGGCTATGTAAAAGTACAGTATTTTATACCAGAGTTTCAATAGCTGCCTAGATTTGATTTGTTGAGTTTTAGGCACCAAACTAGTACAAAAGGGCGTACTTTGGATGAAATGAAGTCTTACTATCCAGTTAAAGTTGGCTCAATGCATTTTGTTTGTCTGGAAATCGCGTTCAAGTTTGTCAGTTAGGAAGAAAACAAAATTGCATTGTTATGGCTTCTCGCTAGTGCTTTCTCCAGAGTGCTGTAAGAAGTTTCTGTGTATTTTGTGTGTTCATACATTGTGAAAACTGTCTAAGGGAGGCTCTAAACGTGTTTTAAGGCTTTGCTATCTTTCTCTTTGAGTATTATGAGCATGAACATTTTGTATTGTGTCTATGGGACAGTCGGCCCATTCCTACTATACGTACTACCGTACGTATGATACTTAGATGCCGGGTATAAATGTCATGAAAGAAGAGCTCATGAGGCAGCATTTCTTGATTGAGAAGAAGACGATATCTTTGTCAGAATGTCAGTGTCAATGTGAAATTGTCAATTAGCTGATTAGCTAGGAAGTTTTCTCAGTGTTGAAGAGCAATTTGGCCATCACTATGGGCGGAGCAAGTGTGAGAGGCTTGGCCTTGCAAGACTAGCATGGTGTCATAGTTGCTCCTGCATATGAGGTGTAGTCTCTCTAGGTCTGCTTCAAGAGATGGTATCTCTCAGGAGTAGTGTCCCCATGGCAGTGTCTGCTCAGATGCTTCAGCTCTAGACGAGGCCGAGTCTCTCAGCCTCAGGAGACTCCGAGTGGTCTATAATTTGGTTTCAATTTGAGCTCTGACACATGCTGACAGTCCGGCTCCTTATGACAGCGTTGTCTCTGCGTTTAGTCTCCTTTCTCTTTCGCTCTCTCAAGATCTATGCCTCTCTCTAAGCAAGCTTAGTATATAGTACAGTCTCTGCCGGCCACGTGTACGTGTATTTGTGCAATTCCAAATTTCAATATTTTTGTGACGTAATCTGGACTGCATATTACCATACCGTTCGAATAATTTGAATATACGGAAAGTGTCCACCGTGTACAAACAAGCAAACCAACAGAAATTTTACCAGTTACAAAGACCATGTGGGGCTCGCTCAGGCTCGCCCCAATAATATAGAGTATAGAAATTGTAAATAATACAGTAGTACCTAGTATATCCAGATAGACCAGTAAATATGCAGCTTTACCAAAAAAAATAATAAATAAATAAAAATAATAAATAAATATACATAAAATAACAATTTAGATGGTCCATCACATCCCTTGTCGGTAGAGGGCGATGTTGCCACCCCATGTACTGTTGAGAGTGAACCTGACACCATTGGCTCCGAGAATGAGGTTACTAGTTCGATGGTTCATGGTGGTTCAGACTCTAGTGCCTTCACAATCGAGTGTGACATTGGGAAACTACAAAGTGATGGGGTGGATATCAAGGGTCTCTCTCGTGAGGACAAGTATTGTCTTCTTACCACTGAGCCAAACTCCGATCCATTGTTCTATCCACAGTCACGTCCATGTCCATCAAGTAATCTTCGCAGATTTAAACCTGGTTGGCTGAAACATCCATGGATGCACTATAGTCAGTTCTCTGATGGGGTGTATTGTCGTGCTTGTGTTGTCTTTGCTCCATACCAGGTTGGTGGTCGCAATCTTGGCAAGTTTGTCTTGGAGCCATTTCGGTACTGGACAAAAACCACAGATAAAGCAACAGAACATGCAAAGAGTGAGTACCATCATAATGCATTGTCCATGATGACCGAGTTCCTGACACGTTATGAGTCACCATCACAAGCTGTGGATGTTCTTGTCAATAGTCAGGTCAAGGGACCAACCAGAAAGTAATCCAATTTTTTTTGCATATCATCATTTTGTGTGGTAAGCAGGGATTGGCACTACGAGGTCACAGGGATGACAGGATAGATTGGCAGACGGATAAGAGATTGAATGAAGGCAACTTTGTCCAGCTAGTTCGGTTCAGAGCAGAAACAGATACTGTTCTGGCAGCATATCTCAAGAAAGCACCAAAGAATGCCTGTTACACTTCCAAAACCATCCAGAATGAGTTGTTGGATGTAGTTGGTGACAGCATTCGTAACAGCATCATTGAAGTAAAGAGTGCAAAACACTATTCCATCATTGCAGATGAAGTCACTGATGCATCCAACCATGAGGAGCTTTCTCTTGTATTGCGATACGTCTACAAACAAGAGATCCGAGAAGTGTTTGCAGATTTCCTGCAGGTTAAGAGGATCACTGGAAATGTATTTGGTGAAGCAATTCTTGAGTGGCTGAAATCCCACAACATTCTTCCTTCAGACATGCGTGGTCAATACTATGATGGAGCTTCCAACATGTCTGGTGCGAGAAATGGAGTCAAGGCAGTAATTCAAGAGGCAGCTCCCAAGGCATTGTACTACCATTGTGCAGCTCACCGTCTCAATTTATTGGTTGTGTCTGCCTGTAACATCCAGGCCTTCAAGAATGCTGAGTCCTACATAGGGGAAATTGCTAGATTTTTCCACTATTCAGCAAAACGTCAGCGGCTTCTGGATAGATGCATTGAAGATTGTGATGCCACACCCAAAGTCAAAAAGCTTAAAGATGCTTGCCGAACACATTGGGTTGAGAGAATCGACTCATACACTGTTTTTCTTGAGCTTCTTCCTGCCCTCCACCTCTGTTTGGAAGCCATGGTTCACCCACATTTGTACCAACAGCTACGTACTGATTGGAATTGGGACGGAGAAACCATCACCAAGGCCAATGACTTTCTTTTCCAGCGATAGTCATCTCAGTTTTTGGTGGCTTTTCAAATCCTACTTCAGGTGCTCCAGATTCTGAGAGAGCTTACGATCAAGCTCCAGTCAAAAGCTATTGACGTAGTGTATGCTTACAAGCTTGTCAGTAAGATTGTCCCAGTGTTGAAGTCGCTGAGAACCAATTCCACAACTGAGTTTGCCAAACAATTTACAGAAGCAACAAAGATAGGTAAAGTGCTTCATGGTGATCAGTTTGAGCTGACAACACCAAGAATCTCTGGTCGGCAGGCATTTCGCAGCAATCCACCCTCATCTACTCCTGAAGAGTATTATTGAATCACACCGTACGACAAATTTTTGTCACATGTTGTGTCCGAGTTGGAAGACAGGTTTCTCAGCAACCCATCTCACAGCCTTACGATAGGTCTTCTTCATCTTCTTCCGAGTGAGTGTGTCAAAGTGGATGATCATGTATTGGTTCCTGAGTGTTTAGCTGAAGCAGTTAAAGTCTTCAAAGGTGATCTACCTCATGCTGTTATGTTCAACAATGAATACAATTCATGGGTGCGGCAGTGGAAGGAGTGCTCATCTGCAGTTATTCCCGAATCTCTAATTGATGCATTGAAGGAATGTAGTGTTCATTCATATCCAAACTTCCGTGCTTTGCTGATCTTAGCTCTTACACTCCCTATCACCTCATGTGAAAGTGAGAGGAGTTTTAGCCAACTGAAGTTGATCAAGACCTCACGATGTTCCACCATGTCAGAGTCCCGTCTGAGTTCTTTGGCTCTGATGAAGATCAACCGTGAGAGATGCAATACTCTTTTATCTGAAGAGAAGATGAGAGAATTAGTTCAGTTATTCAGCCAGTTACACCCAAGAAGAATGAAACTCTCTTTCATGCTGCCTGACACCACTTCATGACTGAATAAGTTTTAATCATCATCTTAAACCATACACACTGTGACAGCGTTTTAACACTTACCTTCTGTATACGCCAAACACCCATGTACTATGTTAGATGTAGTTTATTTGTTCATTGTGCTTGACTGTTGAATTGTCACGGTTCTTCTGCGCACTTTGTCATACTAAACTGATGAGCATGTGATCACAGTGGGCGTGTTACCTCGCGCGTGTTTATGGAGGTCGAGGTGAGCAGTATTGAAAGTAAAAACTCTACACTACGACTAATACTCCAGAATGCATCAGAACTCGCCTCAGAGTTGACATTTTACAAAAAGTTCCCTGGGGGGGCATGCCCCCAGACCCCCCTAGTGTGGGCACTTACGCACCCATGAGGCCGCCTACGGCGCCGGTGGGCTTCGCCCACTATATATAGAACCCCCCTTTCTAAAATCCTAGATCCGCCACTGACAAATATTCATGATAACCTATGTTTTAGTGATGTACTAGGTGGCTACACAACAAGTTAATTACTACAGATCATAATCACAAAAAATGATAATCTCTAAGAGCTCTTTTTTACTAATCTTTTTACAGTTCTGTTAACCCTTTACAGCCCGTAATTACAGGACGCGATCATGTGTTGAAATACTGAATTAAAAATTAAATTTTAGTACTGAATGATTAACACTTATTTTCTAGCTCTAGCATAATATTTGCTTCAAATAAGACAAACTATTGTGTTACACTACCTATCTATTACCTGTATGACTGCTTTTACTAGCGTGGTCCTAGCTGATCTTGGAAAATTTTGTGCAAAAGTTGGAGGGTTCGAAGTTCAATAGATTTCCAAGCGTCTTTGGCTTTCTTTCTCCTTGGCTTTGAGCAGCTTCCAAACTAAACTTATCATACGTACAGTAGTACATATAGTAGAAATGGGCCGACTGTCCCATAGACACCATACAAAATGTTGGCTACTATAAAATCTAGTCAAACAAAATTAAACTTTCAAAGTTGCTCAGAGGCTCTTACTGACAGATTACCAATTGCATGCAAGGCCTAAAACTCACAAAAACTTTCCTCAGCACTTGTAGTGAGTGCTAGCGGGAAGCCAACATAGTGCCATTTTTGTTCTCTAATGTACGTACATATGTACTTCCTAACTGACTTACTTGAAAACAATTTCCAGAGAACCAGAATGTGTTGAGCCAACTTTGACAGCACAAAGTAAGTTCTTTTCATGGGTAGTACATTCCTTTATACTTGTTTCAATCTCAAATAGCCCTAAACAAAAACTAGAAAGCTTTGAAACTTAGTGTATAAATTCATGTACTACAATGCAGCCATCTCTGTATGTAGAGTTCAAAGGTCATTATCCACGCGGTATTATAATAATTATAATTAGTTTCCTCCAGTATAATGAAATGCATTGTAGCTCCTAGTTAAGCTTTTTGTAGGGACTAACCAGTCTCTGATAGTCTCCACATTGTAGTGTTGAAAAAAGTGAATGAACAAGTGGTAAAAATTTCAAAAAAATAAGTAGTGTAGGAATGGGCAGGGCGGTAAAAAGCATTGGAACAAGGCATGTCTCAATTTCGGCACATGACTATTTAATTTTTTATGCCCAACTCTTGGCCGGCAGTCCAGTTTAAATTGCCTATCTTGCTATGGTTTACTCCACTACTTAGCCAACTGATTAGATTGAACCAATGCAACAATAAGCTATGGTATACTATAGTAGTACAGATCATTGCATTTATGACACTGAGGATCCATATTAGGGATCAAGAATAAATCAAAAATGAAGTAGTCATGTGCCGAAATTGAGACATGCCTCAATTGTTCCAATGCTTTTTACCGCATTGCCCATTCCTACACTACTTATTTTTTGAAATTTTTAATATAAATATATAGACTAACTATCCCTCTACTACCACAAGCAGCGCTAAGCTTCTAATCCTAGAGACTATAAAGAAAATGAGCCAAGAAAACTTATCATCGCGATCACCGCGATCATGACCTCTCGTGGTTCATGACCTCATAACGCCACACCTACTTATGGGTTGCAACTCAAACTTGGTATTTTACTAGAGCAGTACCTTACCTAAATGCACACCGAGTTTAAAGTTCACTGCTATTGCACGTTGCCCGGAGGTACGCGCTAAAGGTGCAATGACAAGTACACTCATCATCTGTATTTCGCGTGCATGCAATAAACAGCAAAGCATAGTAACACTATCGCTGCCAGATATCCCTACAACAGAAACAAGAGGTTCGTATGGTTCTGGGGGATTTAAACAATCAGTGGGAGGATCATTTTGGGCACTCATATAGCAGTNTTGGAACAAGGCATGTCTCAATTTCGGCACATGACTATTTAATTTTTTATGCCCAACTCTTGGCCGACAGTCCAGTTTAAATTGCCTATCTTGCTATGGTTTACTCCACTACTTAGCCAACTGATTAGATTGAACCAATGCAACAATAAGCTATGGTATACTATAGTAGTACAGATCATTGCATTTATGACACTGAGGATCCATATTAGGGATCAAGAATAAATCAAAAATGAAGTAGTCATGTGCCGAAATTGAGACATGCCTCAATTGTTCCAATGCTTTTTACCGCATTGCCCATTCCTACACTACTTATTTTTTGAAATTTTTAATATAAATATATAGACTAACTATCCCTCTACTACCACAAGCAGCGCTAAGCTTCTAATCCTAGAGACTATAAAGAAAATGAGCCAAGAAAACTTATCATCGCGATCACCGTGATCATGACCTCTCGTGGTTCATGACCTCATAACGCCACACCTACTTATGGGTTGCAACTCAAACTTGGTATTTTACTAGAGCAGTACCTTACCTAAATGCACACCGAGTTTAAAGTTCACTGCTATTGCACGTTGCCCGGAGGTACGCGCTAAAGGTGCAATGACAAGTACACTCATCATCTGTATTTCGCGTGCATGCAATAAACAGCAAAGCATAGTAACACTATCGCTGCCAGATATCCCTACAACAGAAACAAGAGGTTCGTATGGTTCTGGGGGATTTAAACAATCAGTGGGAGGATCATTTTGGGCACTCATATAGCAGTGTAGTTGCAACAATGGCACCTGAAGCTAATTTAAGAAGCCGAGTGACCAAAGCTCAGCAAAAGAAGCAAAATCGTGCCACAAAGCATAAATTGTAAATCATATCAACAGGCAATTGGGAGAAAATCAAACATTAACAGTACTTGCAGAAGCAGAATCAATGCAAGCTTACAAGCGAAAACAATATGCTATGTCGTTCGATAAACCTACATCACCAAACAAGAAAATAAAACTTCATTCACCTTCTGACAGTAGTCACACATGGAGTCATGATAATGCAATAGCGCTACTTGAATCACATCCACCAGATGTTGAAATCAATTGGAGCCAATCAGCCAGAGCTCTAAACATTCCAAGGAAAAATGCAGGCCAAACATTAAAGGAGTGTGCAATCAAACAGGGATTTAATGTTTCATCATTAGAATGTAGAAGCTTACCTCCACCAAGAAGAATCCGACGATCAAAAAAGAAACTACCTGGTAGAGAGATTTCCACACCTACCCTACCAACGCCAGCAGCTATTAGAGCTGAAAAACAAGAAATGATTGCAAATGGAACACTTTCAATAGGTGAACCATGCATGTACACCATACAAATTGAAAAAGACAACTGTAACAGACGAAGGAGATGTACAAACTAAAGAATTCACACTTGTGAGTAGAAAGCTATCACTCTTGGAAATTCGCACGAAGCTTCTTAATGAACATCATACGTACGGTAGTACGTATAGTAGGAATGGGCCGGCTGTCCCATAGACACAATACAAAATGTTGGTCACCATAAAAATCTAGTCAAACAAAATCAAACTTTCAAAGTTGCTCAGAGGCTCTCACTAACAGATTACCAACTGCTTGCAAGTCTTGAAACTCGCAAAAAGTTTCCTCAGCACTCGTAGAGAGCGTTAGGGGGAAGCCACCATAGTGCCATTTTTGTTCCTCTAACTTACTTACGTACGTACTTCCTAACTGACTTACTTGAAAAGCATTTCCAGAGAACCAGAATGTGTTGAGCCAACTTTGACAGCACAAAGTAAGTTCTTTTCATAGGTACTACATTCCTTGATACTCGTTTTCATCACAAATAAGCCTAAACAAAAACTAGAAAGCTTTGAAACTGAGAGTATAAATTCATGTACTTCAATGTAGCCATCTTCTTGTAGAGTTCAAAGGTCANTGGAAGATGACACTATAGAATGTGAGTATGTATGTCATGTAAAGATTCGTAAAATTCATTATGAACACACACACACACACACACACACACACATTTATATACTCTAGGCATGACAACATGATTGAGCCAGAGGATATAACTGATGATATTTCTCTTGAACAATTAAAAACAAGCTATTACAACACAAAAGTGTGTATAACACCCGAAGCTGTAATAAAAATTGAAGAAGATACTAGAAATCAAGCTAAGAGTGAATTGTGGACATTTGAACGAAGAAAAAGAATTACTGCTTCAAAAGCTGGCAGCAGAGGCAAAATGCGTAAAACCACAAAAAAAGGAAAAAGATGAAAGAACTGCTCTACAGTACATCGAAGCCATAGCATGTACGCGCGCATGTTTCATGGTTGTGGTTGACCACAAACATGATTGCACAACACCTAGCGCGCAATGGCGCAGTTATTATAATGACAAGTGAAAAAAACATTGGAAATGTAATGAGACATAGGAATGGCCAAATCGTAAAAAAGAAAGCAAACAAGAGTGAATGGCTGTTTGAGTGTGTGCAGAATCATTCCTGTGTGGGCTGCATGTAGTACTCTCTTCCCATGTTGGGTCCCTCATGTTGCCCATAGGAATAATTCTTTACACACTCAAACAGCCATTCGCTCTTGTTTGCTTTCTTTTTTACGATTTGGCCATTCCTATGTCTCATTACATTTCCAATGTTTTTTTCACTTGTTTGTTCCCATTTTTTCATAATTCTACATCACAGTTGAGTTTGTGTGTATATGATAGCTACTTGTACACTATCAGCATGGATATTATTAATCTATTCTATCAGTATAAATGTCACTGTGAAGCAGGCTCAGGAGGCTGGAGCTGTATCTTACAAAATTTACTTGCTTTGCTCACCTTCTTATAATGACAACTATGTAACAAAGTAGTCTATTCACCTCCTAAATATTTAAGACTGACCCTGGTTACAGAGACTTCAGCACATGACAACCAGAAATCTTCAGGTAAAACAGGCAGGGCAGCGAATATTCAGATTCCAAATAACGCACACTTGCCTAACTGGAAAAGGGTCGTCAACTTGATTTCCAAGTTAGCTAATGAATTATTAATGAGTATAGAAATGAATGGCTGCCATACGGAGAAGGCGCTTTTCGTCTTGTATCTAGCGACTCAGCTAGAGAGGCAAATAACCGATACAAAAAGCACGTAAAGACAAAGAAACCAAGTTTATTCGTTTAAGAATCAGCTTCTGGAAGCGAGCGGTCTTTGAGAAAAGTCGTTCCAAGATAGAAGAAGAAGAAGAAGAAGAAGATGGAGAAAATTGGAGGTTTGGCATGTTTGTTTTTGTTACTTTAGCGATGGTTTTAGGCTATGTTTTTGGGCTCAATAGAAAGAGAAAAGGCTAAATAGTAGCTTAAGAAGCCTTTTAGTGCCAAGCGCTCAGTTTTTGCAGAGTTATTCGCGTGAATATTTGTATTGCACTAATGGGCCATCCGTGCCATTCCTATGTACTCAGTACTACCGTACTGGGAATATTCATGAGTGCGTGGGCAAAACACTACCTCGGGTGTATTAAGGACTGGGTCCAGCAAAAATCATAGAAATATTGCACATATACACACACTTCTAAACTGACTCTGAAACAACACAATCAACTCAAGTACCAATTATATGAAAGAGAAACTCAAGCTCTAATAAGTAGTGCTAATAATTAGCCCCACCCACTAATTATAAAGTGGGTGGGGCTCCACAAGTTTCACTACTTTTGCAACATAAAAGCAAAAACCCGGTAATGTTTAGACCACTGCTACCTTCAAATTTTTATGCCCCTACGCTTTTAATAATAACAAAGAACAAACTCACCCTACCACTTTTCCTGACAACGTCCAATACTGGAGAAATGGCAAATTGATGACTTCTTGGCAATATTATAATGGATAAATGCACTCGTAGAATCGTTCTCGTTGCTTTTCTTTGAAAAGTGTACGGTTAGAATACTTTAAACTTTTCCATACAATGTCTACATAACAAAAATAAAACAGAAAACAAGGCCTAACATTACTGGATAGAAGCAAACTTTCAGACAGCTCTTTTGATGCGGCCATGTTTAGTTTTTACTGAGGGGTGGGGCAGATATCACATGACAATCAGACTACGCATAAATTAGCACAACTGGCGGGAAATGCAACACTCGATGAATATCAGGCGAACAAGTCAGCGATGCTATGACAATCAGACCACTTCTTCAGGTAAATAAATATTACATTTAATATTATAATTATATTATAGTCTAAGAAGTAATACATGTAATAAACTGCTGATGTAACATTAACACAGATTTTTCCAACAGCTGCCAGGTAGTTTTTTTTCTGTCAACATAACTGGTCTGCATAAAAAAAGTTAACATAGTGTAGTATCAGTAAGAGTGCATGAATGTATACAATGTCTGTGTGACCATAGTGTAGTGCATTTGACTCAACATCACTCCAAGCAAAAATAGAGAACACTGTACATTAGAAGCTAACTCACAGCTACTGAACATTCAGAGAGTACATGAAATATTGCACAACTGCTGTGTGTGTGTGTGTGTGTGTGTGTGTGTGTGTGTCAGTATGTTGCTAGACTGCTTGGCCAAAAGTCAATGGAGCTCCAGAATAAACTAGAAATCAAGAATTCATAATGACAGACATTCATGATAACTTATGTTTTAGTGACGTACCGTGTAAAACAAGTAAGTTACTATAGATCATAATCACAAAAAGTGATAATCTGTAAGAGCTCTTTTTGCTAATCTTTTTACAGTTCTGTAAGCAAAATGCTCAAGCCAATTTCACTAAAATTTAATTGTGGATATGCAAGAACTGCAATTAGAGAACTCACTCCCAAAAAAAAAGGAACATACGGATGAGATAATGACAAAGAGAAGCGTAGCTGTGAGTTTCAAAAGCTGTTTGATCATTTCTCAACACCTTCACTCAGGTCAGTTAAGGCAGGTAGTAGCCATTTTGGCTATGTAAAAATTTGATTAAAGATATTTTTTTACTGGTTTAATTCTAAGCTTTCAAACTTGGTATAAATATTTTCCACTGCAGTTTCTTCACATTCACCAATTTTGAGCATCACGTGATTTAGGGGGGCGGGGCTGGTCCAAATTAATGTACTTTTAAAATGCGGTACGATAATTAATTAGCCACGCCCCCCCCCAAATTTTTTTGTGAGATGACCTAATGTTGGACACTGTATTGGTGGGTGGCAACTTGGGGTGGGGTAATTAGCTGTAGAGATATTTTAGTTTTGCATACTTAATCAGGTGTGCATTTATTAGAATTTGAGGCTTTTTTAAGCTTTTCTCTGAAACCAATGCTCAATGCAAGCGGTTCCAGGCAGGATGGGAAACTTTACTTCCAAAAAAAATTTGTGTCAAAATTTGGTGGGCGTGGCTAATTATTTATCGTACCACATTTTTAGAAACGCGCAAGGTCAGTGCAGCCCCGCCCACTTTAAGCACGTGACACCATAAATGGCTAAAATTAAAGTTAGTCCACCTAACAATCTTTTGCAAAGTTTAATGCCTAGAAAGCAAACCTTAACAGTATTATGAATTTTTCAATATCCTACCTATTTTGCTACTATTATTGCCTTAACTTACCTGAGCAAACTATTATGTCAAAGATAGTAAATCAGCAAACAATGAATCACGCTTTGATAGGGAGTGTAACACAGTTTTAGATGTGTTTCGAAACGATGGCCTACGAGAGATCTTAGGGAAGAATATGAGAAAACATTTAATATTGAAAATTGGAAAAAACTGTCAACAGACGAAAAGAAAAAGCATTCACTATTTGTGAGGCTCCAAGGGAAAACCGGACGTTTGGGAAATTATTGTTTTTAGAGTAAAATGCGGTTTTAGTTTATTTTGCGTTTTTGCGCGAATTTTTTTTCAGAGCACGGATGCATTGCACTACATCTCAGCATGCTCCACGCAAAATTTGAGGGGTGGAGCTGCTTCTGTTGCAGAGATATAGACCGTATTGTTAGCCCTGTTCATTTTTATTTAGTTGCTAACACGGAGAACTGTTGCTATGCTGTGCAACAGACCGTAGTGAATATTAATGAGCTAGGCAGCTGCCACAAAAATGAATTGTTTATTCGATGTTCTCAGTGCTCTATAAGCTGACTGATCTCAGAATTTTGCTACAGCACACGGGCAGAAAGGTAAGCTAAAGCTTTATACGTGCTTGTCTAATCCAAGCGCTTACATACAGTAGCTTTCTACTCGTAAGTATTGCCTCTCCCTGTACGGCGATCGTGTACAGGTTATTTTGAGGCTTATTTTAGTTCCTGGAACTTACTATCTCTCTGCTAGCAAGCGCTCACCTTCTTGAGTCCAGTAGCCGTCTCCTGGGTCTTCTTTCCTAGCTACTCGCTTCTCACTAAATAATTTTAGTCCCCACGTGGCTGACTGTGGTAATATTCAGCATGTACTGTACATGATCTAATTAAGATACGGAGAGTATACGGACCGCCCATAGTTTACATAGCAACAGGTTTACAACTGTTTTACCAGGAAGCCACGAGTGGAGGCAGGGCTGCTTGCAAGAGCTATATCTGGAAAACTACAACAGCTGGTAGGCCAGTGTATGTAGCACAACAAAGCATAGTAACACTATCACTGCCAGATATCCCTACAACAGAGAAACAAGAGGTTCGCATGGTTCTAGGGGACTTAAACAATCAGTGGGAGGATCGTTTTGGGCACTCATATAGCAGTATAGTTGCAACAATGGCACCTCAAGCTAATTTAAGAAGCCGAGTAACTAAAACCGTACCACAAAACGAAAAATTGTAAATCATATCAACAGGCAATTGGGAGAAAATCAAACTTTAACTGTACCTGCAGAAGCAGAATCAATGCAAGCTTACAAGCAAAAATGATATGCTATGTCGTTCAATAAACCTACATCACCAAACAAGTAAATAAAACTTCACTCACCTTCCGACAGTAGTCACACATGGAGTCGTGATGATGCATATAGCACTCACACCCACCAGATGTTGCAATCAATTGGAGCCATTCAGCCAGAGCTCTAAACATTCCAGGGGAAAATGCAGGTCAAACATTAAAGGAGTATGCAATCAAACAGGGATTCAATGTTTCATCATTAGAATGTAGAAGCTCACCTCCACCAACAAGAATCTGGCGATCAAAAAAGAAACTACCTGGTAGAGAGATATCCACACCAACCCTACCAACGCCAGCAGCTATCAGAGATGAAAAACAAGAAATGATTGCAAATGGAACACTTTCAATAGGTGAACCATGTACACCGTACAAATTGAAAAAGACAACCGTCACAGACGAAGGAGATGTGCAAAGTAAAGAATTCACACTTGTTGGTAGAAAGCTATCACTTTTGGAAATTCGCACGAAGCTTCTTAATGAACACAATAAATACATGCGATTACAAACAGATCAGAAAATACAAGAAATGACTAGAGATGGAATTCTACACCTGATGTCTATGGCACACTATGATCCTGAACCTACCACAACAACAGAAGAACTTCGAGAGCAACTTGCTACATTACAGAGGTCCAGAACGCTGGCAGTGTGGCATGATCACTCTACTGTATAGCAACAAGGTTATATAATGTTTGCAATATGGGTAGTTTACGATACAGGTGTTTACCTTACAGAAAAGGAGTACAAAGAAAACAGCAAACAATCCATGAACAATCTACAGGAAAACATAGAGCAACCCAAGATTCACATGATTGCCCCCAGTTCATCAGCCAGCACTAGTAGGTGACCGCCTGGAATGCCTACAGGAATTGACAACAGACATTATTGCTCCAAATGGTGTTCCTGTGCATGACAAACTAAGATTTTTTTGTGGGGACAAACCCGCTCAGCAATTTGAGCGAGGGACTCAAGCAGGTGGAAAATACAAGTGTGGCAGATGTGGGTGCATAGATAATATGATGCAGGATATGTCTTACATTTTACATTGTTCTCCAAGATCACTACAGGACTTGCAATCTTTGGTTACTTCTGGTAGATATGGTAACGAACCAGGACAACTGAAACCTCTCGATAAACTCCTTGTAGCAGACCTGCGTGTTGAACTCACAGCTAGAAGTTACAACACAAAAGACATGAAAAAGCCACAAATGCAAGCAATTCTTAAAGAAGAGTTAAAAAGAGCACAAAGGGTACCATCACTTCTAGTTCTTAACCCTACTCAATCCCTACAAGAGTTACATCTACAAGACTATGAAGTTCTTGACTGTGAGCCTTCACATGACTTCAAAGGTCATGCTAACAATCTACTCCACGAGATCCCTTCACTCCTTCCTGAACCTCTCAAACACACCATAACACAGATCATAGAAACAACAGTGAGAAAGGTTAGTGGTGTACTTTTGAGACTTGCAACTGTGAAAGTCTACTTAAAGTTTTTGAACGAAGCTGAAGTTGATACTAAGGTAAAGCAGTTGCTAGAAACGCTTGTTATGATTTCAAAACACTTGTATGCAACTGAATCCAAGAGATCTCCTAAATCAGTACTTCAGTTGTACAATGTGGCATGGCTTCATCATGAGCTTTGTTGTGAACTCATTCCTAGACCAAGAGGACAAACTATATGGTGTTTATTTCCATGACCTATACGTACATGCTCCACCACAATATCAACTAGTTTGTTTACGTTCAACCAATGCAGAAAGTTCAGAACGTACGGCTTTTTAGTCAAATAAAGCATATCAGTGAGCGTGCAACAAATAGAAAGCCAGAGAACGTACTTACAATAATTCTACTTAGCATGCAAGCTAAAGAGGAAACAGAATTTGGCAGTACACTAACAAGTTTGAAGTTGAAGAAGCAAGACTGCTTGGTATCAGCAGTGGCTAAAAAACTCCCACCATACAACAGCACAGTCGTTTCTACAAATTTTCTTCTGTCTCGAATGTCAAGCTGGCAAGCTCACTTGCAACACATTAGCATGTACTTGCAACATGGAGGAGTTTGGTGGAAAGCTATTGAAGATGGGTATCTGTTTCTAGATGTGGACAAGGATCCATCAACCCAACTACATGGGCCCAAACTTAGCCATTTTAGAAACACTAATATTGGAGATATTATTATTATTATTTATTATTATTATTATGATTATTATATATTGTGGGATCAAACTTGTACTGTGTTGTCTGGTGTATGGTTTCATTAATGTTCTTACCTCAGTTGCATGTTTGCTCACAGTGGTCTGCTAGTCTTCTATAACTGTGTGGAAGACTTAGAAGAGAGTATATGTGTAAACAACAAGTACAGATGATGTAATGTGAATGTGCCCCCCCCCCTCCCTTTTTCATGCAAGGCTAGTATTAATGAAGCTGCATGCAACCAACTTACCATTTTGAAAGCAATTGATGTTTGAATTCAACCATAGTTGTGACCCAATTTTGGAAAACCGACCTGATGTAGTAAAACTTTATTTGTAGTAATCTGCGATTGTAGTGTAATTCGCGATGGGGAGGGGCACACCTTGGCGAGCTGCAGACATGATTTTATGGGTGGGGCTGCTTCTATTGCTGAGATATATACGTTTGAATGCAGCTATGTCAGCCATGGCTAGCTTCTCTCCCATTAGTACACGGGATGCGTTGCCATGTTCATTGATTAATTATTTTGATAAGTACACAATGCTGTGCATCTCATTATAATCTTGCATGTTTAATGTGCAACGAAAAAACAATGCATTCTTCATGAACTAAACACTTCTAGCAGAAAGAAATCTCTTCCAGATGATTGCCCACAGTATTGCAGAATCGCTGGGCTATGCCAGAAGCTGTTTATCTGTGCACAATAATGAATGAATGTTTTGTACATTGTGTATAATAAATTTGCAATGAAATTTGTGGGGTAAAGAAGCTAAGGGCTTCTTATTATGGGCAATAAGTAGGGTAAGTGAAAAAAGCGGAAAAGCGAAAAGCGAAACGGAAACGGAAACATGAACGTGAACCGGGAACAAAAAGGTAATGGTCGTCAGAGTTATATAGTACTAATACACATGAATGCCAAAAATCATTTGTCTTTGACAGTTTTACATAAAAACCATGCAGGCAGCACTATAGCTATTAATTTTGGGACTTATTTCATGAATGAATAATATCAGCAATTGATTGTATGTACGTAATATTCACTATAATATTATGTTTTAAACAGTAGAATGTCCTAGAGGTTCTAGCTGTATAATAATTATTACAATTATAGCTATAATTCTGCAACAAGAATTCAGTACCAGTTATAATCAAATTCCAAACTCAGAATTTAAAAAAGATTTTTGTTCAGGTAAGAGACTTTTTTCAACATTGTCAGCAATGGTTATGTGCACACATGGTCTGAAATCTCGGAAGTGAGGAGCAACACATGTTCACCAAGGATGATAGTAAACATTTCTCTTTTCTCGAGACAATTCATACAGGCCTGAATGTGGATTTAGGTATAACACATGCTCTTTGTGGCCTAGTACAAGGTCATCTGGGGGTGGAAGCAGTTGCTTTCCTTCTCCTCGACGTATTTTACCCTTACACCCATTACATCTGGACACATTGCCAAAGAGAAATGTCAACCAAAAAGGTGTCTCGACATCCTTTCGTTGCTCTTGGTCTGGTGATCTCGATGGACGAGCTGGGGGTGTCACAATAGAAGAGGGTACACTATGAGATGGGATGAGAGGTGGAGGACTGGGACCAGTAGCAATACTTACACTTGCATTAGAAACAAAACTGAACGATGAATAGTTATCCTGGCTCACCATGTCTGGACTATAAGCATCCAAATCATCATGAAATGGTGACTGCAATAAATTTGAATATTGTTCACAACGGTTCTGCCATTTCACGCCTGCCTCTTCAGCTTTGGAAACTGTACTTTTGATAGAAGCGGAAGATTTCTTTGACACTCCTTTTCTTTTTGGTTTTTTTCCAGATGTTGACAGCTTCCCAGATTCGCATAAGTTGGCTTCTGCTTGAGTCTGCAGTACCATTTCACATATTCCTCAACATAATTGAATTTGATTACAAGAGCAACTGAATGTGAGCATATTTTGGAAGACTTGAATGCCAAACATTGATCGTCACACAATTATCCACCATTTTTACCACTTTGAACATAATGAGGTCGCTTGTTACTATAGCTTTTGACCATCCAAGCCTCCTTATCACCAGGAGCAGGTGTAATAGATGAATCATCTTGAGCTAGTTCACTTGCTTTGGTCCATATTGACTCTCTGAGTTGCCCTGGTGGAGGTATCACATCAAGCGGACATTGTGAAACAGAATTTTCATCAAGTTCAGTGTGACCCTTTACTTTAGCTTTCATGAAAAGGTCAATTTTTCTACGTCTTTGAGTAGTACTCATCTGGAACCAATCGGAGCAACTAACACTTAGCTGCTTGTAATCTTCACGAAGGCGATACTCTCCAGAATTGATCACTGCTCTCTCTATCTCTTGCCTTTGTTCGTGCATCATAACTTTCATTTTGTCGACAAATCTGGGCATCTGTGACTTCTTATATTGAACTTCTTCTTTGACAACTTTGTTCTTGGATTCTACTTCATTGGTATAATAAGGCTGCGGAGGACACCCTAGCCCTGCCTTTTGACGAACTTCTTGAACCATGCTTTTGGAAATCACGCTTTGACAATGCTTCACAAACCAACTATGAAAAGAGGGGGGAGAATGGTAAGGTTTCTCCAATTCATTCCATCGGGATTGCACAGAACGCACCATCCTCTCTAATTCATTTGAATTAAAAGAATCAACGAGACCATATTGTAAACAAGATGCTCTTCCCATTATATCATCTGTGATCTCATGAATAACTGGTGATAAACTCACGCAGTTTGTTCTCAATGTTTCCTCGAAAATGCAAAAAGCAACGCATATGTAAAGCATGTGGATAAGTTATGGAAAGTGCCTTCTCCAATGCAGCTTCGCCATCCGTTCCATATGCTTTGATCAAAGCCAATTCAGGTCGAAGGCTTACTAGAGATGACGTAAACAAGTGGTACGTCTGAAAATCCTTTCGAACATGAATGAAAATGGGACCAATCATTACAGGAGATGAATCAGCAGGTTTGGATTTTTGCCGCAACAAAAGATGGCGATAGGTTGTTATAGTAACATCAAACTCACCTAGACTAAATGTGGGGTCCACACCAAACACACTAAAACTCTCAGTAGAAGTACAAAATCGCTT
Organism: Tethya wilhelma; assembly: GCA_964030475.1. Classification (NCBI taxonomy): domain Eukaryota; kingdom Metazoa; phylum Porifera; class Demospongiae; order Tethyida; family Tethyidae; genus Tethya; species Tethya wilhelma. Next base: position 106,541 of record CAXIPT010000019.1, read on the forward strand.
AATATCTTGCAACGTGTAATTGTATTCAAGCACAATCATCGGATAAGGAGCTGCATTCACTATTCGAACAAAAGCATTATCACTTTTCTCCTCTTCTTTGCACATAAACAATATCGAGTAAAGTGGATCCAAATTTTGTGGATTAGAAGAGCTTCTTCTCATATCTTTGACTTGCTGTCGATTACGTGGGAGAGATCCAGCACTACTAGCTCCTAATATTCCTCCAACTAACAAACTGAAGTGCACGTTTTGGAGTCTTATTTTTAGCTTCACTCTTGAGCTTGCATAGAGTGCTTGGCTTGGTACGCATAAATGGCTCTCCCATGCGGGAATTGCCATGTGGAGCAACATGTACTTCATATTCACCTTCAGTGAATAAGTATTGGACCAGTGCAAGGTTCAGAACATCTTCTTCATGATCTATTATTATACACAAAGTACACAAGGATCACAAATTAACAGAACATCATTTTGCATGTACACAGTCCCTCACTCATTCATGCACTCACACA